>APFE031449464.1:0-12594 GCA_000404065.3 Pinus taeda | reverse complement strand
ATTTTTAAGCTCCAGGTTTATGATAACCCATGGTATTGACCCATGGTATTCATGTGAGCATAGACTATTTAAAGGGGAAATTCTATCTTAGATCCATCTTAATTCTGGGTCTACAAGTGCTCAGAGGGATAAATAGATTTCATCCCCCTAAGAGTGGTATATGTGGAGTTAAGATGGATATAGGTTGGTTTTATGATAATGAAGATATTAAATAGACTTAGGAAATTATATTGTAAAAACATCTTAAGGTGAATGGTTAAAGCATAGACATTGGACAAGTATATTTGTATACTTCTGTTTTAAACTGAAACAAATCAAGGGCTAAAAGGAATGGATTGATTGCACTAGTCATCCTTATAACTTTCCAACATATGCTAGAGTAAACAGATTGTAATTTGGGTAATTTTTCTAATTGCAAACGGGAACATACTTGTGTATTGGCAGGGTGGTTACGAGGTCCCTAGAAGTGGAGTAAACAGATTGTAATTTGGGTAATTTTTCTAATTGCAAATAGGAACATAGAAGTGATGAATTTGAATTTTTCTTGGTTTTATATATAGTATTAGGTTTTTTCTCATGCTTTTCTGTGAATGGCACGGGTGAATTTTATCTTACACCCACTAGATTATCGATATGTAATTTCGGTAATTTTGATTTCAAAAGATATTTTAAAGAAATGCAATGATTTCATTTGTGTATTCAATAAACACAAGATTTTTTTATAATTGAGTAAAATATTCGCCATGTTTGGTGAGAGATTCGCCAAAAATTTATATATACATATCATATTATTGATAAAATCGCCTTCCATTTTTCCTATATACCATGGAGATTCACCTATTTATTATACATGTAAATTTATGGGGGGTTCTTAAAATTTTCCTTGAGTCTCGAAATATTTACATTATACACTACATCCAAGGGAAACAAGAAGAAAAATCGATCATCAAAAGAATTAAGGAAATATCCTTCTCTTCGAAGAAAAAATCACATCTAAAACATCCTTGAAGAAGATCATCAAGCAATAATCATCAAGGAGGAATCTTCAATTATAAAATCAGTAGTGGAAGTTAACATCATCAAGAAGGAATCTTCAATTATCAAATCAATAGTGGAATTCAACACCATCAAGAAGGCATCTAGTGAAATAAATCACCATCAGAGAAGCACATTTACTTGACAAGTAAGTAATCTAGATCTTATGTCTCAATTTGCAATGTATTCTTTCTACAAGGAGAACAAAAACTTGTTGGGACATCCAATTACCTTGCATGGAAAGTGAAATAAATCACCATCAAAGAAGCATATTTACTTGACAAGTAAGTAATCTAGATCTTATGTCTCAATTTGCAATGTATTCTTTCTACAAGGAGAACAAAAACTTGTTGGGACATCGAATTACCTTGCATGGAAGAAGAGAATAAATTTGATCCTGTCTGAAAATGAAGTTAGTGAATATGTCATAGGCTCAATCCTTGTGGAGAGATAAATTTGTTAGTCAGGTCCTTGCTATCTGACAATGTTGGTTGATATGATGAGATGCATTAATATAAGATGAAAATATAACTTATGGGATGGTTTACTAATCTAACTCTTCTTGTGAAAATTCTTTAGTATAAGAATGTCCATGTATTGTTTATGTATTATGAATACATTTCCTAGTTAAAAGGGAGTGTTGAAATATGTAACAAGGTTTGATCTTCATAATATCTTATGTAATCTTGATTATTTGATGTAAAAAGAAAAAGGAAAGATTATTATTATTATTTTATGGCATGGGTTTCATGCTCAAGATCAATTTATTGATAGGTCAAGCACCCATTGTGTGCTTCTAGGGTTTGTCATAGAAGAAAGAATTCAATAAAGTCATTTTCATATATAAAAGACCCCATTGGGCATATTGTAACAAGTCAAAACAATTTATTTGAGTCAAAATTGTGTCAAAAGAAGCAATTCATACCTTTGGTAAGCCTATACACAAGAGGCATTCATTCTCATTTGAAACACACATCGAAGTCATACGAAGAAGCAAGAGAAGAAGTTCGATCTTAAAGAAGACGTATTAAAGGCAAATGAAGTTCAAGAAGGACACTGGAATCAAAGTTTTTGGGTCTCTCTCTCTCTCTCTCTCTCTCTCTCTCTCTCTCTCATGTGCAACGAGATTCTGAAGTTGCTAGGTCAAAATTATAAAGTTGCATCAAAGTTGTGAAGCTGCATCAAGGTCAAAGTTGTGAAGTTGCATCAAGGTTGAAGCTATGAAGATACATTAAGGTCGAAGTTGTTAATCTGCTAGGTCGAAGTTGCTTAAGCTGCTAGGTCGAAGTTGCAGAAATTGTTGCTGGGGGTCGAAGTTATTGGAGAAGTTGCTACAAGGTCGAAGTTTGTTGCTAGAAGCTATGCAAGGAAAGCTCATCAAGAAGGACAGTTGAATTAGTCTTGGAGGGGTCTTTATCAAGGGTCTTAAGTCTTGGAATTCATTAATTGAAGGCTCTATAAGAATAAAATAATTCTTGTGCGTTTTCATCTCAAAGGGAGAGGTTTTGGCCTTAGCTAGCAGCCTATATTTTGTGTCCTCTTGTCTCATTGATCTTCATAGTTTGGTAGTTGTTTGATTATAAGAACACAATAATAATCATGTGAAAGAAGAAGCTAATAACAAGTACATCAAGTTAAGTAAAATAACATCACAAGTAGTTATCAAAGTAAGAGAAATCACTCCAATCTATCTACCCTTGATTTCTCAACAACTTCACCATTCCCAAGACTAGTCTCCTTTTCATCACAAGTTATTATGATATTTTATCACAACTTATCCCCATTTCATGGTTTTTAAACACAAATATTAGTCTACAATTCTACTATATTTCTCAATTACTTGACTTTTGAAATCCTCCATGTTGATGGTTTGTGCCAATTATCACACTATTGTAACTAGTCTTTCTGTGGCTCCCCTCATGAAGAGAATTTTCAGTGAAAAAGTTCATTAATTCACTCATGAGCTTGTTTTCATCAATCATGAAATCCGTACCAACCTATTATTACTGCATTGGACATATTTATACCCGAGTTGTATTTTTGACATATATGTTTTTATCTTTATTTTCATCACTGTCAATGTCTACCATATGATTTGCTAATGCTTAATTTGGTGAAAAGGATTCCAACATTCCCACCAATCACCCAAAATAACTCCAATTGAATCATATTTATACATATATTTTGTAATCATAAACATTCTATATCCCCATTCAACTTTGGAAAAAGTTATCATTAAGTATGCCCAGACGGCTTCCTCAGGTATACCAATACACCATATATTTTTCTTATGCAATACAGGGTCCTTAATCTGTTTTATTCCATTTTATAATTTCTGTATACACTATTGGCATTGATGCCTGTTGCAATGTTGCGGATGTGTGGTTGATTTTCATTGATTTCAACCTGGTTGCTTGGGTTTCATATGGTTGAGGTGTTTGATGATTGAGGTGAGTATGGATGATGTGTACATGGCCCTTGGCATGTCTACTAGCCTGGACTAGCTTGAGGTGTAGATGGTCGTATGCCATGCTGAGTTGGATGATGGTGTGTTGCACTAGCTTGGAGGTCTTCCCATGATGATGGTCTTCATAATCATGTTGCTGCATATAGATGGTGATTGTTGCTTCAGGAGTTAGTGTTGAGGATCCTTGTTGATTAGGTCTCCATGGTCTCCATGTCCTGGATTAGGTCTCTTATGTTGACATGTTGTACCTTGGGCTTGGAGAGGATCTACATGTATCTGTGGATGCTTGTGATAGTTGCACATATGTTGGAGGGTGTATGACAGGATCTAAAGCTACATATTGATGGCAGAGATGTTGAGGAATAGTTTGATGGCTCAAATGCTTATGTTGGTTGTTGATTAGCACTCTAGTAAGCCTAGTTTGACTTGTGATGATGTTGGTGATGTTTCAGTGATTTGTAGGAGTTTTGCAGAGGTGTCAGAGACTTCCATAGGTCCTACAAAGTTTGTTCAAGCTCTAGAAGAAGTTGAGGCAAGTTCTGTGCTGAGGAAGAATGATTTTGAGCCTCCTTAGCCCCAATCACATGCATGGTGGGTCAAGGGAGCAGTTTTACACTCCAGTCTCTTGTAGAACAGGCTCAAGGGAGCAGTCATAGTTCTAGTCACATGGATAATAGTGCTAAGGGAGAGACTAAGGTATTTCATGAGTTTTTCTCTACATTCCTCACGTTTCTAATCCTATTTGGTGTTGTGCCGATGTTATTGATTGATATTTTTTGACATATGGTCGAAAAAAGTTTGTGGGCCCTCTAGAAGTTGATCAAGGTTGAAAATATGAAAGGGTTAGTGGAGTTAGTGATTGATTTTGTCAAGAAACCTTCCTCGACCAAATATGAAGTGTGTGAAAAGATTTGTTGAGTTTTCCATAACCTGTAGCATTTACTACAATACTCAACATAGAAAAAAAGATAAATAGAAGAAGGTTGTGAGTCTATTTGGTTGGTTTCTTGGAGAGTGAGTGAGTATGATATTGTGAGAGCATTGTGAGTTTGTAGAGTATGCAAAAATTTCTCACATATTTTATGCAGAGATAGATCAAATATTTATGAGCAGAAATCAGAGATAGAATTGAGAAGATGATGCAGAATTTGTGTGTTGATTGTGGCAGAATTTGTGCAGCTTCTTGTGTGTTTGAGAGAGGTGCTTGGTGTAATGAAGTATTGAAGAAATTCCCTTCTCCAAGTGAGATTTATGATTCATATTTGATGAACAAAATGCTAGAGTTGTCGGGTTGCTCATGTTGAGCGAATTGAGAACCCAATTTGAAAATATATGAAACGTGGTTCACATGGAGGAAGTTAAGGCATGGAGGGTTAAGTATAGATAGTGATTTGGTCGATTCATAGTAGGAAGATTTTTCTCCATCCAATTGGAGTTGGATAGTCTAATGGTGGTTGGGTGAGGATCATCGGTCATGGGGGATTCCAATGGATGATAGTCCGTAGATCTGCAAGAGAAACAAAGTTTTGAATTGATAGATGCCAAAATAGCATAGAGGAAGCCAAGTATTCAAATTTATGGTTGTAATCTAATCCATGTAAATTATTTCAGAAAATCGATAAGAATATTTGAGCAGTGAAGCAACAACAGGGTGGTTTTCTTCCAAAAGGGTTTCCACGAGAAATGCTTGTGTTCTTGTGTGTGCATGCTTGTGTTTATCATGGTGATTTCTCATGTTGTTATCATTTCATTTTATTGTTTCTTACATGTTTTTATGGTCTTAATGTTGTGTATGTACATGGATAATTGAGTTTGGGAAAAATATTTATAATTGGTGAAAATTGATACAAAGGCCATCACTATTGATTCACCCCCCTCCCCCTCTCAGTAGTGAATATATTTCCAACAATTTATATCAATCTAGTGCTATTCAATGAATCTTAACCGCTTGGAGAGTAGATCTTGGATCATGGCCAAAAATAGGAGGAGGATATCTCAAAAGAAAAAAAGTTTGAAGAAGGAAGAAAATCATTCCATTGCAAGAGAAGCTGCAAATTCTAAATCAGATGTGTCACGAGGTAATATTTTGAAGGAATTTTTTAATTATAATTCTGATGATTCTTTTGAGGTTGATGATGAGAAGAATATTTTTATTGTTAAGGTCGAATATGAATTGGCAATCGCTGTGATTGAAGAATTAGCTTCTCAAGTGGAAAAACTAACAGTTGTGTGTAGAGATCATAAGAAATTGTTGTAGATTTGTGATAAGAAGGAGAAAAATTTCAAGGAGGATCACACTACCTTGAGAACCCAACTGGAGGATGCAAAAAGAAATGAAGAAAAATTAATGTGCAACAAACAAAAAGAAAAGAATGACTATGTTGAGGCACTTGAAAATGTAGTAGAAAAATTGAGAAGGCAACTTGAAGAAAAGGACCAACAACTTGAAAAGGTTAAGAGCATCATAACAGAGAAAAAATCTAGCTCTAACCTTGAAAGAAGAGATGCAAGTTAGGATGTAGGAAAAATTAACAAGATTGATTCAAATAAGCCTACAACAAATATTGTGAGCAACCATGATAATATTGGAGAGAATAGACTAAAAATTCATCACCAACAGCAAAGAAGAGATTCGAAAGGAGCTTCTATGCCAAGAAGATCATATGCTCCTATATTTGATAGTAGAAGAATTCAAAGGAGAAATTAGTATTCATTTTCTCTATTGATGAACGAGATTGAGTGTTTCAATTGTCACCAGCTTGGACATGTGGCATCATTTTGTAGGAGAAAATTGGACACATCCATGCATTAGTTTGGACAATAAAGAACGAGATCACCCTTCAAGTATACAAGTTCATTTAATGGTTTATGTTATTCTTGTAACCTTTTTGGGCATAAGGTCATTGATTATAGGTCTAGTATAAGAAGTTGGAAATCTAGCATGAGGAACAAAATATTAGATCCTTTGGCTTCTTGTCTTGGTCATGTAGAATGTTTTATGTGTCATAACTTTGGACACATCGCCAAGGATTGCTTGATACCTAGATCCATGACACCATCAATACAAAATCAACAACCAAAAAGTCATGCACAACAAAGAAACCAACTAAGAGATTTGTGGAAGAAAAATGAAGAAAAATTAGGAAGATGTGCTATTTCTCTTTGCTCACGTGATGGGGATGAAAATGGTATATTGAAAGAAGATGCTCAGATCACATGTCAGAAGATAGGAGAAAATTTCACTTCTTGAAGAAAACCAAAAGTGGTTATGTCGTTTTTGAAGGAAGTGAACCAACAAGAGTTTTTGGAAGTGGAAAGGCCAACCTTGGTGAAAAGAGGATCAATGCTGAATATGTATGTCTTATTGAGGGCTTAAAGCACAATATTCTAAGTGTGAGCCAAATGTTTGATGGAGGTAAGGAAGTGGTCTTCAACTCCAAAGGTTGCTTCATCGGGGAAGAAGGATCAAAGAGGGTAATTTCTAGAGGAGTCAAGACCCCATATAATGTATATGTGTTGAACGGAAGAGTGAAAAGAAAGAAGAGACCAAGGGAGTAATCTTCCTTGTCTGATTCTAAGTAGAAGAGATCAACACATATTGCAGTTTGCTTTCGCATGAAAGATATTTTAGACTACAAAATAGATGAGAAGCCTTCATAGGCTCAGGGGGCGTCTATGACACTCTTTTGTTTTTGCATCAGTTATTTGTGATTATTATCTCTTTGATTATGCTTTTGTTGATGATGAATTTTTGCTACTGATAATATTTTTGTTGAGGTGTGATCAGGAGGAGAGATGGTACATGTTTAGGGGGAGCACTTATATGCTTCCAATATTTCGATAGAATTATGGCTCCTTGGAGGAGTTGACAATGCATCTCATGTTATGAGATCATATGTTGCATATGTTTATAATTGATCATATTTGTTGCTCATATGAATTGACATGCAGTTGGCATGTATCATGCATTGTGGGTTGATGATTTTATGCATATTTTGGTGACATAGAGATTCAAGTATGATGATCGTGCATGATGCTTATATTTTTGGTGGATGTTTTCCATATTGATGTTGCTACTACATATGATGTTGTTGGTGATTTCCATGATAGTAGATGACGTTTATCTTCCTCAGCATGGTTGTTGATGAGATGTTGTTTCTTTCACTACATCTTGTTGTTTCTATCGGTTCAACTTTTAGTGTAGGAATTCATGCTTCATATGATGATTATCATTTCTGCTAAGTACAATTATGGAGAGCTGATATATTGGGCTGATTGATGTGATATGTTGTTGCCTTATGATGATGATGATATATGATTTTGTTGGGCCACTATGTATTGTTATGGACTACTGATTGTTGTTGTTACGATATTGATTCATGCTTGATGTTTTTGGAGAGGATGATACATGTCTCTTATGTGATTTCTATTGACATTATCTTGCTTTCATAGAGAGGACATGTGGCTGATTATATACTCTATATATTTGTGTCATGACATTGTATTAGATATGCATTGATGAGAGAATTTTATTGAGAGCCATGTTTGGCATATGTTGCATAATGAGTCATGAGAGTTAGTCAAGTTTTGTAAGGGATATTAGTAGTGTTGTTGTATCCATGTTTTTCAAGTATTGCTTTTGTACACTCTCATACTTATCATGGAGAGACAGTAGACTAGAGTCATGCATGCATTAAGAGATAACCATGTGAGTTATGGTTCAACCATATATGGGCTTATTGATTTATTTGTACAGTCATGCATTATCATTATGGTAGCCACGTAATAAGCCTATGAGGCCATGTAATTTATTGCATATCATTGAGTAGCCTCTTGAGGCCATGTGGAGTAGCCTCTTGCATATGGAAAGGAAGCATTGACAACCATGTACATCAATTTACATTTAGCCATGGAGATGTTTGTATTTAGTGTAGTATGGATGGTCATACTATTGTGACCTATCTTTATGGATTTTCTACTACCATGACTACTTTATAGAGATTTTGCATTGTTGCTGGCGTTGTATGAGTTTTCTGCTGCTAGGAAGTATATTGTGCAGAGATTGTATTTGTTGTTGTTGTTTTAGAGTGGATGGAGATATGCTGCTAATGCTATGGAGATGATCAATGTTTTTGCCTCTAGTAGATCAAATTATGTTGTTGCTGCTATGTGTTGGTGATATGATCTATTGTTGTCATTGTGACATGGATTATGTTGTTTTTGCTTCATGAGAGAGAGCATGTGTTTCAGTGTTTATTGTTGTTGAGTGAGAGTTTATTGTTGTTTTTGGTAGGAGATGTATATTGCTACTCTAATGTGTTGTTGATAGGGAATAACTTATGTCTAGGGGGATTTTAGTGCACATATCTTCTAGGGGGAGTGTTGTTTTATTTCAGTCTTGCACTCCATTGTTCATCACTTTCATATGATTGTGATTGGAGTTTATGTTTTTGTTGATGGATCCCCTCGCATGTATAAGAGTATATAGAATTTGTTTTTGACATGTTTAGCCCTTTGCAATTGTTTTCAAAGGGAGAGAATGTGAGGATGTTGATCAAATGATTGTTTCAGTTGGGGGGTTGAAATCAATGCCAAAGGGGGAGATTGTTGGCATTGATGTGTGTTCCAATGTTGCAAATGTGTGGTTTATTGTCATTGATGTCAACCTAGTTGCTTGGGATGTAAATGGTTGATGTGTTTGATGATTGAGGTCATTATGGATGATGTTTAGATGGTCCTTGACATGTCTACTAGCATGGACTAGCTTGGAGATGTGATGGATGGTCCTTGGAATGCCTACTAGCCTAGACTAGCTTGAGGTGTAGATGGTCTTGTGCCATGATGAGTTGGATGATGGTGTGTTGCACTAGCTTGGAGGCCTTCCCATGATGATGGTCTTCATGATCATGTTGATGCATACAAATGGTGATTGATACTTTAGGAGTTAGTGTTGAGAAGCCTTGTTGATTAGGTCTCCATGGTCTCCATGTCCCATATTAGGTCTCTTATGTTAACATGTTGTACCTTGGGCTTGGAGAGGATGTATGACAGATTCAGGAGCTGTATATTGATGGCAAAGATGTTGAGGAATAGTTTGATGGCTCATATGCTTAGGTTAGTTGTTGGTTGACATCCTAGTCAACCTAGTTTGACTTGTGATGATGTTGGTGATGTTGCAGTTATTTGTAGGGGTGTTGCAGAGGTTTCAGAGACTTCTAGAGGTCTTATAGAGTCTAGTCAATCTCTAGAAGCAGTTGAGGCAAGTTCTAAGCCGAGGAAGCATGATTTTGAGTCTCCTTAGCCCCAATGGCATGCATGATGGGTCAAGGGAGTGGTTTTAGGATCCATTTTCTTGAAGAACATGCTAAAGGGAGTGGTTATAGCTCTATTTGCATGCATATTAGTGCTAAGGGAATGACTGAGGGATTTCACAAGTTTTGCTCTGCATTCCTCACATTGCTCAACCTATTTTGGTGTTGTGGTGATGTTATTGATCAAGATTTTTTGGCATATGGTCCGAAAATGTTTGTGGGACCTACAGAAGATGATCAAGGTTGAAGATATTAAAGGGATATTGGAGTTAGTGATTGATTTGGTCAAGAATCCTTCCTCAACCAAATTTGAAGCGTGTGAAAAGAGTTGTTGAGTTCTCCATAACCTATAGCATTTACCACAATACTCAACATCGAAAAAAGATAAATAGAAGAAGGTTGTGAGTCTATTTGGTTGGTTTCTTGGAGAGTGAGTGCGCACTCTATTGTGATTGTGTAGAGTATGCAGCAACTTCTCACATATTTTATGTAGATATAGATCAGATATTTGTGAGAAGAAATCATAGTTATAATTGAGAAGATGATGGAGAATTTGTGTGTTGATTGTGGCATAAATTTGTGCATTTTGTTGTGTGTTTGAGAGAGGTGTTTGGTGTGTTGAAGTAGTGAAGAAATTCCCTTCTCCGAGTGAGATTTATGATTTAGATTTGATGAGAAAAATTCTAGAGCTATTGGGTTTCTCATGTTGAGTAAATTGAGAACCCAGTTTGAAAATATATGAAACGTGGTTCACATGGAGGAAGTGAAGGCCTGTAGGCTTTAGTATAAACAATGATTTGGTTGATTCATATTAGGAAGATTTTTCTCCATCCAATAAGAGTTGGACAGTCCAATGGTGCTTGGGAGAGGATTGTTGGTCGTGGGAGCTTCCGGTGGATGGTAGTTCGTAGATCCATGAGAGAAACAAAGTTTTGAATTGATAGATGTGAACATACTATAGAGGAAGCCAAGTCTTCCAACTTATGGTTGTAAGCTAATCCATGTAAATTTTTAGAGCAGATTAATAAGAAGATTTGAGCAGCGCAACGACAACAATGTGGTTTTCTCTCGAAAGGGTGTCCACCAGAAATACTTGTATTCTTGTGTGTGCATGGTGTGTTCCTTATGGTGATTTCTCATGTTGTTATTATTTCATTTTATTATTTCTTACATGTTTTGATGATCTAATGTTGTGCATGTGCATGGATAATTGGGTTTGGAAAAAATATTTATAATTGGTGAAAATTGATACAAAATCCATCACTAATGATTCACCCGCCCCTTTCAGTAGTGAATATATTTCGAACATACTCTTTATTCTATGTATATTCTCTATTTTTTTTTTATGTCTTGGATCAATTTTATTTATTTATTCTACGATGGGTTTCCAATATTTTTTTTTAAAACATATAATGCACTTATTATTCTGAGTGTTTCACAATGTTTCCATAGCCTTCTGAGTGTTTCACAATGTTTCCATAGCCTCCATCTATTTTACAACATGATTCCCATACATAGATAAGATTAATCTGTCGTTAGGATTCAAAAGTTTATTTTTATCATCAAGGATTTCTTTCATTTGCTCTTCAAGCAAGGTTCTTGATCAACATCTATTATAGATGCAAGGAGATAGTTTATACCAATCAAGTAATTACTTTCCAAATGTATCTAGTGTAATAATTAAGTATTACTTACTTTGACACCAATAATACTTTTTTATCCCTTTTTCATACCTATCTCCTTCCTTGACAATCTATTCTAGATGTTTAATATAAAACAAATTTATGAATATCGATCTTATGAATATCAATCTTATAAATTATGTATCAAAATAATTTTTTTGCAAAATAACAAAACAGTCTCACAATTATTAACAACCAATCATCATACATTTAATTCTATACCTTTCAGGGTGATTTCATATACAACACCCCACCTTCTCTCTTAAACATACCTATCTTGTGTTTTATGATTGTTTAATAGTATACGAATTATTACTTTACTTCATTTACACATGTATATGTCTCTTGATTTGTCTATACATATACTTCCCCATCGTTACAAATCATTGAATTCTCTCTTAACTCACTATCCAACAACCACAAGATATGATTTAATAATTAACATGTGTTAATACATAAGTCGTCCAAACAACTGTTTACTCTATTAAGCACCCAACATACCAGTTCTTGTAGGTAAGGGTACCCCGATAATAATTCAGTTAGTATGTTTATAACTTAACCTACATAATGAAATTTATTTCAATTTACACATGAAAAGATTCTTCACTTCTCTTTTCCTTGGATCTATAACATAGAAATTTATTGGGTTCCTCATTTATTGTTTATTGCCAACTCTTAAATAGACGAATTTTTCTCTCAACTCTGCAATGTTTTCAAATAGCATAGTGGATATGGACCGAGTTTCTTCACCTAGTTGCATCCAAACCTTAGGAATTGATTTTGGTAAGGGTGTGGAACTTGATCATGTAAGCGAGATTGCCATATTTTCAATTCTTCTTTTCTGTGAAACACAACACAGTTTGTTATTATTTTCCCTTAAATATGCCACAATGTTGAACCTTTAGCTCTAATACCATTTGTAACATCTCCTACCACAATTGTTAGGATATTCCGACACATAGGAAATAGTTAAGTTCAACTTGGTCTAGTATAGAGTTAGGTAAAGTGTGTTTCTTTACCATTGTACATTTTGTAACTTACAATCCGACGGTCACGATATGTAGTGATCTGACAGTTCACTCTCTCCTCGGTATTACCG
>APFE031449463.1:0-35707 GCA_000404065.3 Pinus taeda | reverse complement strand
GTCATAGGGGGGGGCGGCAGCCCCCCCTGTCTGGGGGGTTTGAGGGGGGTGGAGCCCCCCTCTACGGGGTTCGGGGCAGTGCCCCGAGAAATTTTTTTTGGACCCTATATTAGGTTGGGCAAACCTACCTATAGTTTTCGGTCCATAGTTTTGGACGCGATGGTTTTCGTTCCATGGTATTGGATGCTTCGGCATGTATAAATATGTATTGTAACATTGAAAGGAATATAATGAAAAATCAAGCTGGTAGTCTCGGTTTTGAGATCCAGTGGGAAATCTCTATGTATATGTGTTTTATGTGTTATGCTCTCGCATGTTTATTTTTCTTGTGATTTAGAATTCGTATGCAGGTAATTTCTATATGGGGTTAAAACCTACATACTGAAGAAGCCTTCTGTGGGGTGTGATAAGCGAGAATAGAAAAATGTCTGAGATGGTTTGCTAAGTGGATGCTCATTGAATCTTCTAGAAACTTCCTCTATGACACTTGCCTCTCTGTATTTGCCCATGAATGAGTAAGAGATCCAAGAAATATCTAAGTGGAACTATGAACTACAAGTGGAATGACACTAATCAAAAACCTAGAGATGACTCACACCTTTGTAAACATCTATAAACGGATCCCTCATCTGAGAGATCTAGAGGCTGGAATTTTGTAATTTCTAAGGAAGTGCTGATAGTTTGTCTTTGAGAAGGAGCATTATATTGTTGGGTGATCTTGCTTTTCATGAGGTGAAGAGGGCTTTGATGCTGGGAGGATGACGCTGGATCAGACAGCTGGGTTGTAATTCTCCCTTCTATTTTAATAAAATTCTTTGAGTTCTCCTCCATACAATCGTATACTTTTGAATCTTGTTATTTGTAAATTTCATTTTATGTTTGATGTATTTCTGATTCTGCATTGTTTATGATATAATAGATCGAGATGCTTTGACAGTGTTTTGTTACTTTGTTTCTCCAACTATTCTCTAAGCGGGAGAAGTAGGAGAGGAGTTGCAAGCTTTATCAAGGGGGAGAGAAATCAAGCAAGGAGTCAAGCGAAAGATCCAAGTTTGTCCCTTTACTTCTCCCTTATCTAGCATACATAGAGGAAATTGTAAATTGCTTTGGTTGTTTGTTTCTAAGATAGTTGTCAATCTTAGTGGGTCTAGCAGATCGAAAAGACACTAGTTTTCCTGGAAACAAACGGTGACTCCGCTGGGGAGCAAACAAGTTGTTTGTTTGTTATTGTTTCTTTCTTTATAAACTACAGACGAAACTTGAGGTTAGCCAGATAGCCTTCGAAATACTCTTGCTCTACAAGTGCATAGTAGATGAATGTTTCTTCAACCAATCTCTAGTTTAGTTTACGAACTGAACATATGACTTAAAAGCATTCTAGAAACCATTGTGGTAGCTCAGTAACCTCCCAAGATCATTACTCTATACTTTGCATTTTACTCTCCATCATAGCTTAGCTTAAATCACTGAACTCAGCTGCAAATTTGAGCAAAAACCCACCTTAGTTTCGCTCCCTGGCCCATCACATTGTCTATCAGTGGAAGCCAGTATGCATTGCACCTCCCCAGTGTAGCAGGTGAGATGCATCACTGTTTCTATGAAGCACAAGTACGATGACTGAGTAATCCTATTTCTCTCCTTGAAATTTGGGTTTTTTGTCCTTGTTTTCAGCTCTGTTTAATTGTTTTTTGCTACTTATGAACAGTATCTCATTGCTGAAACCTCCTTTCTTTACATAGATCAACCTCCATTGATTAGGATTAGTAAATTTTTTTTTATATATTTTTCCATGATTTACAGTCCTTCGTCGAAAAATTGCTTAAATCGAACTGTCATTTTGGTGCAAAAAGAGTCATAGTTGTCGTTTTGTGTGAAAAAAGATAAGTGTCATAAAGTCTTCCTTCTCTACATAGTTGATTGAACTTTTTGACGTGTATTTGATTTGAATTATTAATGTTTGAAGTGTTGAAAGAATTTTTCTATTCGAAATCGAAAAGTGTCGTTTAGTCTTCCTTTCATTTTGAAAAGAAATTGTCGAAATGTCGCTTTGAAGAAAATAGTTCAGATCTATACTCAGTTTTCCTTTTTGGCATTCTTCACGGTAAAGTGAATGAAAAAAAATACATGCATTTGCATTTTCATTTATACTGTGTGCAAAAAATGATTTAGGAAAAGTGCATTTAGTGTGTGCTCTTTGCTCTCTGTTTGAAAGAATCATAATCTTCTTTCCTTAGTAGCTAGGATTTTCATTGCTAAAAAGTAAACAACGACTTTTTATCATATTATATTGCATATTTAGGAATTTTACATCTACATCATGTGGTGAACCTTGAAAGGAAAACTTCTAAGCAAGATCAACTCTAAAATAAATTTTGATGAACTTAACAACACTTTGGAACCTAACACAACACATCTAGAGGTCTAGGTTAGAGACATGTTATGGCATCGTAAAATCTAGTAACTATCGTTTTCATTGAAGGTTGGGTGATTCCTCCTCTTTGACACGACAAGTGCTAGCATAGAATTGACTGATATGCTTTATCCATAGGAAGCCATGTCTGTCACCCTTTCGATCGCAATGCACTAAACATAGCATTTGGGAAGATTGATTGCCATACATATGTCTTTGGTAATTTCTATTTAATTTATCACCAAGGTGTATATTGCAGTTTTGAGATTGTTTTGGTAATCCCTTTGTCTATGTTTCCAGAGTAGTCACTTTCATTCCTTTTCAACTCCTTAAAAGAAAAGGTCCATATGAGCACTTGTCACTTTAGGCTCATTAAAAATTGAAGGGGACTAGAATCATCTTTAGCTTTTTCTCGACTCTTAAAAATTAAAAAAAAAAAGTTGTGTCAAAGCGTCATTAAAATTTATTAAATTTGGAATAACATCCCTATTCCTTCATTGATATTAGGTTGAGATAATGGAGTCTACCAATCAAGGAATCCCTTTTTAGGGGAACCCTAGTCCTTTATCCTCTTGCAGAGATATTGGCACTCCATATACGGCCACATTGTCCCTTCTAAGAATCACAATTGGCCTACCAGTATGGCTATTCTCAACCTCTATCATTCAAATCACCATAATTCCTCAACAATCTAATCAGCCATTTAATACTACAGTTGACCCTTCCCTTTCTTCATCATTTGATTCTCCCTCCTGTTCTTCCTCTTCGCTTGGTGAAAATAGTGATGTTAGTAACCAAGTGACTGAGAAGAAGAAGAAGTCAGTTAAGCAAGGGGGCAACCATGAATCACCTAGTGAAAATTCACACACTAAATCTCCCAAATATCCTTTTGTAATTTGCAGAGGAAACCATTTTCATCGAGATTGTCCTTGCATTTTGTAGATCTTGAGAGAATGGTCTCCCCATTCTCATCATTTGGTGTCACCAACCTCTGGTGATCATGTTGACAACACACCATCAACTAGTGAAACTGAAGTTCCTGGACAGAAAGGAAAGGTCAAAATTCCATGTGGATTATGTGAAGGGTACCATCACCTTCCCCATTGTCCTTTTTTGGATGAGGACAAAAGAGTCTTGCATAACCATCATGCTTCACCATAGCAACTTCTGTCTGGATATAAGAAATTCACCTCAAGTAATTTACTAGTTGAAAATATGACTAACATGACTCAACCATCAGCAGTAACACCTATCGTTGAAAGTGAATCTTCTGAATCCATACTAGACCAAAGTGAACAAGTTGAGATGGCAGTCGACCCAGTTTTATGTTCAGAAGATCCACCTTCAAACGATACCATTCCCAAAGAGAATGAGAATGATACTATTTAGATTTTTTTTGTTACTTCAGAGTCCAATGAACTTGGGGGCAATCCACCCGTTCCTTCACAACAAGAAGAGAACCCCCCAGTTCTTGTTACTCAAGGGGTTCATTCTGCTGTTTATTCAGTACCCCCTCCAAGTAGTCTAGTCACTACCTTTGATTGGAATTGACTAGCAAGATCTCGTCTTCCTTATAATATACCATTCCAAATCATAATACAAGTGTACAAAATGGTTGTGTCTGGCACTATCATAGATGAAGGGGCTTAAGTGAGTATCCTTTACTTAACTGCTTCGATAGTGCTTGGTTCTCCATCACTTATGCCTATTACATAGAGTTTGTCAGGCTTTAAAAAAGGAACTAGTTGACCTCTAAGCATCCTTCCTAAGTTACCCATGACTTTGAGAAGGAAAATTGTTCACTTGAACGTGATGGTAGTCCAAGGACCATTAGATTACAATCTACTCCTTGGATGTGACTATGTTTACAACATGGAAGTTATCGTTTCAACATTCTTTTGAGTGATGTGTTTCCCGCATGAGAGCAAAATTGTCACTATTGACTATCTTTCATTTCCCAGTTCAAACACAGCTTCAATTCAAACATCATCCCTAAATGGTCCTTTTGTGTCAAGAATTTCTCTTCAACATTCATTCCATCCATGTAATTACCATGGGTAGTCTGGTGAATGTAGCGAAGCTTAGGGGGCATGCACCCTAGTCTGCTTTGGCAAACAAATTGAGCTGAAAAGATAGGTTTCCCAATAGGTTATGTGATTGGAAGTGTTATCTCACACAATTCACCTTTGTCTATTTGATGGACAAAGCCAAGGAAATGTTTCATCGACTCCGCTGACAAAAACAATCCCACTCAATCGCAATGATTTCCATATGGTTACCTGGAGACTCTCCTTTTCTCAACGCCTGGGGGCAAGCAAACCTTTTTATACAAACAAAAAATGAACAATTTTATTTTTTAGCTTTTCAGATTTTTTAGACTTTTAGTTTTTCAACTTCTTAGGTTAGGTGATTGGTTTGATCAACCATTCCCCTTTGTCTGCACTATAGACAAAGCAAAGGAAGAGTTTGAGCCATTACGCAAATGAAACCATCCTACCTAACCTCAGTAGTTCATTAGATTTCTAGTTCTTTTAGCTTTTTAGTGTGGTCATTCCTAGCTTACATAAAAAGGAGCAATGAGCAATGTTTTCGCAAGGTTCAAGCTCGTTAAAAAATAAACCCACCAATGAGAAATGTTTCCACAAGGTTGAATCTCATTAAAAATAAACCCACCAATGAGCAATGTTTTTGTAAGGTTCAAGCTCGTTAAAAAATAAACCCGCCAATGAGCAATGTTATCGCAAGGTTCAACCTCGTTAAAAATTAATCCCGCCAATGAGCAATGTTTCCACAAGGTTCAAGCTCGTCAAAAAATAAACCAGCCACAGAGCATGGTTTCTCCCAGTTCAAGCTCGTTAAAAAATGAATCCACCCCTGCTAAATAACCTTTGTGATCGCCCTGCTATCAGCCTGTTGAAACTTGGTTGTTTTCCTACCGTCGCCTCCATTCCTTTGGCCGATCATACGCTTCTACTTGATTTTTTACCTTTCTAAGGAATAGCTATGATGAGTGGTTCTGTTAGCCACCATCTTCACATCAACATGTTTTTAGAAGTTCCAAGCTTACCCAGAACTAGTTGCTAGCATAAAATGCCACTCGTTCCTCAAAAACGAGTCTCACTTAAACACTTTTTAGACTCATTAAATATGAAAATATTTTTGAGCTATTGGCCTTTCCAGCTCATTAAAGTAAGACAAAGCACCATCCCTCCCAAACATTTTAATATTTTTGGACGTAAGGGAGTATCCGAGAAAAATATCGAGCGATTGTCTCTCTCAGCTTGCTAAATTGATCGAAAATTCATCCGTTTCATATTATTTTATACTTTTTCAGACTTACGGGATTATTCTATGAAAAACGATTGCTGGAGTTTCCTTTTCATCCCTCTTCAAACTCTATAAACATGAAAAGGATCAAGTTATCCTTATCATTAAACTCATTAAAACAATAGCGAAAAACTTGTCCCCCCAGACAAGAATGAGTTTCACTGTCGCTAGGCTCACTAAAACATAACGACAAGTTTTCTCGAAGGGAAAATTATAGAGAAACCATATGTTTTTCTCCTGAAGCTTGACAAAAATAAAGAGGTATTGGTCAGCAATGATTGGGGAAAAGAGGGAAGAAAACTTGAAGAACTTTATTTGTAGTAGGTCGCTCTTGAACATGACACTTTCACTACATCACCACAATTGAGGTCGGGTTGGGTTATTCCGTTCACAGGTCATATCACCATTTGTCTACCATACGATCCATTTTTGTGGTTAACACTACCAATCCATCTCAGTGTTGCTGATATGTTCAAGAGAAGTCATTTAGCGAATTCACCATCTAGTTAATGCCTCATCCACTGCAATACCTTCACCCTCCATTTTTCATGATCACCACTCCTGAACCTTGTATCATCAGATCATTTTCACCTCTAGAAAATCATTTCTATGTTTCATGTCTTAGATGTGGGATACATTAAGGCCCTCCTACGATAGGTCACTTCTTGTTGATATCAATGGATTATCCAAGAAGTTGACTTAGAAACGACCCTTTCAGTACTTTGAAGCTTGCATGCCTCAATGGCAAGTTTCTCACTTCCGGCGACAGGTTTACATAAATGACCTTTGACTGAAAGATTTTATGTGGTTTTCAACATCAGATAATATATTCCCACCATGTGAATTGTACTGTAATACCTTGAGGAACATTATCATTATCAGTGATTCCTCTCCTGCCTATTAACAACTTACATTATTGGCTGGTAATCAGGCGATGCCCTTCCATGTTCGACTTTAGAACATCTTTTCACATGGATCGACTTGTACATCGGGCAAAGATTGAATGAGTTTGAAGACCCTAGATCTAGTTTCATCCATCTGGGCTATGATATATTTAGAAATATAAAAACATCAAATGAACATAGAAGTTTCGCTGATGGTCATCCAAGCTAAGGGATGATGACTCTACATATAAAGAATGACCAATCTGCAACCGCAGACAATTATCTGTCCTATGCACATGAAAGAGAACTTATAAAGCTGAGCATGAGAATGCCTACCTTAGCTTGATCATGAAAATAATATGATGATGATGTATTTTATTGTATCTTATACAGGTCACCTTCCATTTCAAATACCTTGGATCCTCATCATAAAGCATTTCACCATACATCAAAAGATTTACAACTTCATGCTTTAGGGGGGCATCTTTTATAGACATATTTGCGAACTACAATCCCAAATATGTCAATAACCAAGGGATTTTTAACCCCAAAAAGTGTCATTTCATACCCTAGAGGATCATAGTCAACTGATTACATCATTCCACAGAAGTTCCACCTAAAAGACCACTCACTACTCGCCAAAACTAGACCATACTAATTGGTCCACTATCAGGGTACGATGCATACTGACTACTACACTAGCCAGGTGCAATGCATACTAAAGAAGCCTTCTGTGGGGTGCAATGAGCGAGAATGGACAAATGTTTGAAACAGTGTGCTAAGTGGATGCTCTGGAATCTTCTACAAATTTCCTATATAACACTTGTCTCTTTGAATTCGCCCAGGAATGAGTAAGAGATCAAAGAAATATCCAAGTGGAACTAATAACTACAAGTTGAATGACACTAATCAAAAAGCCAGAGATGACTCACACCTTTGCAAACATCTATAAATGAATCCCTCATTTGAGAGATCTAGAGGATAGAATTTTGTAATCTGTAAGGAAGTGTTGATAGTTTATCTTTGAGAAGGAGCATTGTATTGTTGGGTGATCTTGCTTTTCATGAGGTGAAGAGGTCCTTAATGTTGGGAGGATGATGCTAGATCAAACAGATGGGTTGTAATTCTCCCTTATATTTGAATAAAGTTCTTTGAGTTTTCCTTCATACAATCGTGTACTTGTGAACTCTGTTATTTTGAATGCCATTGTATGTTCGATGTATTTTTGATTCTGCAACGTTTATGATATAATAGATCAAGATGCTTTGATGGTGTTTTTTTGCTTTGTTTCTCTAGGTATTCTCTAAGTGGGACAAGTAGGAGAGGAGTTGTAAGCTTTACGAAGGGGCATAGAAATCAAGCAAGTAGTCAAGCGGAAGATCTAGGTTGGTCCCTTTACTTTTCTCTTATCTATCATACATAGAGGAAATCATAAATTTCTTTGGTTGTTTGTTTCTAATATATTTTCCTATCTTAGTGGGACTAGCAGATCAAAAAGATACTATTTTTCCAAGAAACAGTTGGGTCTCCTATAGTTTTGATAGTGTCTCCTATACAACTGTCCGAGCTCCCTGTAGGAATGTTTTTCAGTCTTGTAGTTCTACCTTTTCTTCCCATGTAGGATATATAGGAGTCCCCTTTCATATGTGATAGGCGCCTTGGAAGGGGATTATTTTCCTTGGGCAATAGGTGAATCTTCAATTGTAATTGGTGTTATCACTCAGGTTGTTCCTTGCTTCCTAAAGGGAATACGACCGAGGTAACCACTGACCAATCTTGTAGTTACAGGTCCTAGCCTACCTGCAACCAGAGAGGGTTCTCTCTTTATAGTTTAGCTTTGTTTGATGAGTGTTTTAGACTAGTTATGATGCACTGTTTGTTTGAATTTGGTGGGTTGGTGAATTCTTTTAGAACTGAAGTATAGATTTACAGCACAGTTTGTTCCATTGGGCAATGGAGTTGAGATATTTGTGCTTTTGAAAGTGGATCTGTGAAGACAAAGTGTTGCTGCAGAGCAAGTTAGGCATGTGTGAAACAATATATCAGATTTGTTGGTGAAAATGGGGATTTAGTGAGTGAAAGGTTGTTAAGAATCTTTCACTATGCTAATGAAGAAACATGAAAGTAATGCTTAAGAGCAGTTAAAAATTCTTAAACAGTGTTCACCATGTTAGGATAAGTTTAGACATGAGCAATTAAGAATTCATATCTATGGTTAATACAACAGAAAACATATTTAGAAATAGAGATTGAGCATAGGGTGTTTGGAAAAAATCCTAGGCTATTCTTTTTCTCTACTTACTAAGATTATGAAAACACAAAAGTTATGGAACAAACAGGAAACACATACATAGTTAAGAGAAACTTATTGATTCAGCAAATGACACAGGAATTCTGCAACAAGACAGAGCTTTACATATCCATCTTCAGACAACGTTGGAACCAGCAATCTCCATCAGCAATTTTTATTATCAAAAAGTCTTCAGTATACAACAGAGCTCTTCAGTAAGAATTGTATTACAACCGACCCTCAATGCGTTATCTGAGGGGATATATATAGAAAAATAGGGTATAAAATATCTTAGTGGAGAGTTATGGTGCAATAAATTGCACCACCAACTCTCTTACAAAAAGTAAATGACAACATAAATATAACTTTAAATGCTGAGGTAGCCGACATTCCTCTGTCGGACAGATTTGACTTTTGGTTGTGAAAGGTAGGCCGTAACAGTGCTTTCAATACTGCGTTAATTTTGGCCTGCTATTTGGGTGGATTGCTGAGTCATCTGTATGTTGCTTGCTGTACCTATATGGTGACCTGTCTGCTGACCTGCCTGCTGACCTGTCTGCTGATCTTTCTCCAAAAGGCAAAAAAGCAACGTGGAATTATGTAGGCAAAATCTCCAACATTTCTTGCCACAAATCAGCGGGGGTAGTTGATGTGTTCTCATTTGAACCACTATCTCATCTGCCTCTGTATGTCTATAAAAGTTAGGAGGGACTTCAAACAGATGATTTATTTCGTGCTCAATGTAGAACAGATTCTCCAGCTTGTCAAAGAGGGATTGCCCAGATGGAGGCCCTGCTTCTTCTGTGGAGCTACTGGATGCTGTGATCTGGTTTTCAACATAATTGTTGATCCTTGTCGTATACTGATTATATGACAGTAGCTATCCTGTGCCAATCACTAGGCTTGGCAGTCCTTTGTCCTTTAAAATGGCCATTTTAGCTCTAAATTCATTTATCTCAACCTTCATCTCCTGACATTTCCTCTCCAATTTCTGAGTGAAATTCCTTAATGTCAGTACCTTCTTGGTTGTGAGGATTGTGTCTGTTATGCTGGCTATTTGTAGAGCAGCCAATTCTTCTCTAGTGCGGTTATTGAGAAAGTGAATCATTTTGGTGGCCTGCTCAGGAATTATTCCCAGGGCTGTCCTGGCTCTCTGAATCTCTACATGAGCTATTTCTATTAGCTCCACCTGTTCAAAAATTGCCTGAATGGACCTCCATTGGTCCCGTATAGATTGGCCAATTTTGGCCCAAATTATCTTCTTTATTTATGCTAGGGTTTTACCTAGCATCAACTCTTTTTCTAGAGTTTTCACTTTGGCCTCCAAGGCCTTTATTTCTCTTTTTTTTCTGCCACAGTCATCTTTGATTTGTCATAACTGGCCTCCATCTTGGCCAGTTTTTCCTTGGCAATATTTATTTCTGTGACTTGATTTTCCAGCTCTTTAACAACCTTCATCAATTCCTCCATGCCCATGCTGGATTCTGCTACTGCTGTGGCTTCTACTGTTGCTCCAGTTGTTGATGTAGCTGTAGTAGGTGTTGGAGCAGTAGGAGGGGCTGCTGTTACCTATGCTGGAGGGGCAGGTTCAAGGTTTGTTGAAGTTTGAGGGGGCTGGGAGGCTGATTCCACTTCCTTTTCCTGTATAGCTTTCTCTAACTCTGCCTCCATTTGCAGTATCCTTTGGTTCATGACTAGGAGCAGCTCCATAGCATTATCCACCTGTTTTTCTTGTGCAAGCTCTGCTGTGTGAGGATGGATGGTAGGAGGCAATTTTGCCTGTTTCCTCAATGCAGTTATGTCATCCTCCTTTTTCTTCATAAGGGCTGTAACACCCTTTGGATCTTTTGGGTCATGTCCCAAATCAATAATTATGTCCTCCAAAGTCTTTATTATGTTGTCTTTCGCAGAGGAGGACAACCTTTCCAAATCCAGTTGTCTGTTTGTGTTCTTTAGGGATTCTTTTAGCTGATGGGCTAGCATTTCCCTGTCAGCAAGTGTTGCATACACCATCTCCCCAGTTTGTTTGTGCAGCTCAATTTGATCCCTGGGGTGTATGTCTTTGGCAAAGACCTCTAGATTTGTCCTGTAATAATCTGCTGTGGTCTTTGGATGTGGGACTTTGGGCTTTAGATGAGTGAAGATCATCTTTTCTTCCTTCAGATCAAAGGCAACCATCAATCTTTGCTTTCTGGCTGGGGTTGTATTCAGGAATTGCTCATAGAGCTGCACCCTTAGCAACTCATTTTGTACCTTGATCTCTTTGAAGCCCTCTTTAACTGTGGCTAGATTTTTGCCCTGTTGTCTGGAGGAGGACACCTCCACAGTATGCTGTTGAGCTTGTTCTAGCTGAAATGAGCTAGTGGCAATCTGTTGGCTCGTCTGTTTTTCTTTGCTTTGTCTTTCTGCCAGCTCTTCACTTATGTCTCCTTCTTCTTCTTCAGGGTCTACCCTCAGCCTCTTGGCCTCTCGTTGCTGTGATGACCCTGTTGGAGGTGTGATTTCTTCTCTGTCTCTCTTTTTCCCTCTCTCATCATTGAGAGGGGTCTGCAAAACTGGGTTTTGAGTTTGTTCAGTTTGTAGGAGAGGGGCCTGTCCTTATTGCTGGTCCTTTGAAGTACTAGGCTGCCCTATTTCTACCTCCTGTTGTTCATCCATCTTCTCCTTTCCTTTTGTTGTGGTTGTTGTTGATGGAGCCTGCTGGATGTCCTGTGTTGCTGGGGCAGTAGAGGTACCTTCTCCTGCTTGGACTAGTTGCTTGAAGACCTGTTGACAAGAGTCTAAGTCAAGAGTTTTTTCCAGGTCCTTTACATTCAGCTCCATTGTTTCTTCCTGAGTCAATTCCTCTACTATTGATTTAGGCACCCATTCATCTTGATTAGCAAAATGTTGTACTTGAGGGAGTGGGGAATTCTTATAGGCTAGAAGCCTATATTTAACCCTCCTTGCACTGATGAAACCATCAGGGTCATAAGGGACCCACCATAAGCTTCTCTTGAGTTTGAGCTGTTGTCCTAGTATTTGGTTAGCTTCTTGCCAACCATCTTTTTTGTTCATGGTAAATGGGCCTAAGTGGTCCCTGAACTTTAGGTTGGCTTTCTTCTTGGCACTGTGAAAGTGTGTTACGTCAGAGTTTATAAGCTGTCTATAGTACTCCAGGGAAAATAGCCTCATAGGGACATACTTTGGGAGCCTGTAGGGACAGAGCTCACAACCATAAATTCTGATTACAGTGTGGTTCTAGTACATGTACCAATCACCAATTTTGTAGCTTCTGGATAGCTGCAATATTTTCTGCATATCCTTGGACAATCTGATAGGAGGAGTCCTCTTCAAAAGGCATGTGACTGGATACACAAACTGATCAATGAATTCACAGTATGAGTAAGGGGAATTCTGGACTTGGTGGAAGACAGAAGACCAGAAGATCACAGATCTTCTCTCACCCTGTGAGTCTAGCTTCTTGATTGAGCACTAGAAGAAATCTATCTGGAATAAATCTGTTTGAATATTGCCTCCCTGTCCAGCCTTTTCAATTGATAATGCATCTTATTGGCAATGTACTTGGCATAATTGTATTTCATAACAGGGGGCTTCATAAGGCTGTATGCAGAGAGCATGACCAGCACAGTTATATCAACATGTTTGTTTGTGGTGAACACCAACACAGAGGTCAGCATATCTACTAGTAGCTTGCCCACCTCAGTGAAATCTGCATAGGAGAAAGGAGGTGGCCCGGAAGGTTGGCAGTCTGCATTCATGAATTTCCTGGCTATGGCAGCAATGTCTGAATCAGAAAGTCTGGAGCCCTCATCCAGCAAATAGTTCATGGAGAAGGGGTATAGCAACTGGGTCTGTTTGTAGTTGAGCATCTGGTTGATGGAGTCTGGAGTTATATAGAAGAGGATGCTCCCAGATGGAGACTTTACAGCCCTGAGTTTCTGGTCATAGTTCTCTGCACATAGGTGGATGATTTCAGGGAAACTATTGACAGAAGGCAGGAAGTAGGTGGGTAGATTAGATTGCCAGAACCCATACAAGTCACTGTTGTCCAAGTGACTGTTTCTTAATTGGCAATATGTTTGCAAATGGTTTCTCTCTGCCACAAAGTCTGTGATGAGGGCATCACTGCCCACCAATGGTATAGCTTCTAGCTCTCTGTTGGGTGGATTTATAGGAAAAATATCCAGAGCAGCTGGAGTGGCCATTGTCTTGCTCTTGCTGGTGGTTTACTGTGTTTCAAGCTTGATGTGAGTGTTGAGGAATGGCTTACTGCTCTCTGTTTGCAGTGAGCAGTTTTGGCAGTGCAAGGAGGCTGTCACAAGCTTAATGAATCTGTGGGGCACTCTGTTTTGAGGAACCAGAGTGTTTTTGAGCTGGTTAGCTGGTTATTTGCAGAGAATTGCTTTAGCAGAGGTGAGGGAAATGTCAATTCAGTTCTTCTAGCCTGTGGCTTGGCTTTTTTAGTTGCTTTTTGTGAAAAACTAGTAAATTTCACCGTGGGTCACGGGTTTCCTTGAGACTTCCATCGTGTAGGGGTTTCAGAGGTTTCTTAGGTAGATTTTAGGGGTGAATTTCAACAATGTGGGTCCTTTAACTAAGTTTCTTAAGCAGGAAAACAGGATTATACGGAGAACAGTGGACAATAGAGGGTGCCTGCGGCAAAATACCTGGTTTATGGCGTACGAGGCATTTGCACCGGTCCAATTGGCTAAATTGCAGGTGGTTGGGTTGACAATGGAGGCGGAAGCAACTTTGGCGAATTATTTTTGCTTTTTGACCGTTGGAGGTTGAATTTCGCTTTCAGAAGAGCTCCAGGCATTTGTAGAAAATAATGCAAAATAATGGTTTTTTACGCCTTTTTATGCATTTTTCGCATATTGGGGCCTTTTTGTGATGACATCATGCTAACATCATCATGGGCCCAGGTACAGATAGGTGACATGGCAGGTGACGTGGGTGTCCAGGTGGCACTGACACGGTGGCAGGGTGGACAGGGTGACGTGGTGGCCAGGGGTGACGTGGAGGCCTGGTGGCGGCAAAGTGGGGTGACGTCACGCTGACTGGGGTGTGACGTCAGCGTGGAGGGTAGAGCGGTAAGCGGTCTCCCCGACAGGCTCTTGGGTGGTAAGTGGTTTTGAAGGGGGGGCAGCGAACAGCCTGGGAGCCTGACGCATGGCGGGGGTACGGCGGCAATACCGCCCATCCCCCGGACGCAAAAGGATGGGTGGGGCAGAAGATCTAACGGTGGGCAGCGATCTCAATGCGCCAACGCTTTAATAGCGGGGGACCTGTCGCATATATTAATGTGTTTAATTATCAGGCGTGCGAGGTGGGTAGAAACCTTAGGTTAAGGGTTAAATGCGTATTTTATTAAAAAGTATTAAAACTTTATAATAATAAAAACGCGCATTTATTTTTTAAAAGCTTTTTTATTCAAAGAACTTTATAACAAAGGGTTTAGGGCGGAGGAAAGGGGGAAAAGGGTACATGAGGGCGGGGGAAAGTGATTTTTTCCTTTTAACCATAGTTTTTGTCAAACCCATAGTTTTTAGGAGGATTTAGGGGCTAATACTAACCCTTGAGGGGTTAATATTTCCCAAAGAGGGGATATGGCTATAGCATTTGGGGGAGGGGGAAGTTAGGGAGCTAGATCATAGGTTAGAGATTAATATGGTTTGTGAGGTGAATGAAGGGGTGAAGCCAAGTTAAAATGAAACTTAATTTAGGATATTGAGGATAAATGAAAATGATGAAAAAAGGATGTTTTTACACAAGAAATGTGGCTTCTTTTCATGCTTGAACTCCATGGTTTGACCAGGTGGTTTGTGATGTAATGGAGTGGAACTGGACACCTGAGCAGATCTCAAGGCCCTTGGGGGTGTTAGTAAGAAATGATTTTTTGGGGGAAACTGGGGAAGTTAGAAATGCTTCCAATGCTTGTCCTCCACTCTTTGTTTTTGATGCCCATACACAGAGTGGCATAAGTTTTTGCACTTAATAGGCCAATTGGTGATGGCTCTTCCATTTATGCAACCTTGCACTACTTACCCATCCTAGTAATCCTAACATTTTTTCTTCATTAAAGTGGGTGCACTTGAATTAGCAGACCCTGATCTTCCTCTTTTCTTTTGACTGCCCTCCTATCTAAAATCTACCCTTATTTCTTCCAAGGCCCCAGATTAAGTAGTTGGGCACCTTCATTTCTCTACCTAGCTAGTCATCTGCCAAGCTTGAGTTGTTTGGTCAGGGAGCATTCTCTATTCTGCAACAAGCAATTTAACCATGGCATGATCCAGTTTAGATTGTTGGGCCATCCATCAAGTGTGATTAGCGGCAGTACTTGGATAACATGACACTGCCAAATGAGCTTAGTAGTGGCATTTTGACTGGCCACTTTCCTGGTCTTTAGTTTGGGGTTCATTTTCACTTTTCTCTTGACCACTTGATTTTCTTGTCCTTTGATTATTCTTTTAGGGCATACCCTCTTTTCATTTTTCAATTTTTTTGTAGTATGTACACAAAATATGGAACCTTTGCAGCCTGCAATGATGAACATATTTGGCCCTTCCACTGTCAATCATGAAAGATGAAACCTATTGGTATAGGAACCTAATAGTGGCTCCACTTGGGGATGGCTTTACCTGGTGTAAAGCCAAGAACAGCAGGTCAGATAGCCTTATTTTATTCCTCTCTCTATGGTGAATTTGCTCTAGTATTGCTATCTTTCATCTGCAATTAGTGAGATGGTATGCAGTGCTTCATGACCTCTTTAGGACAACAATAAATTTTTCATGACTTGCTTAGCCTGTATCATTGCCTATCATTGGTTTTCTGTTTTGCAGACCATGCTCTCCTCTGTTCATCTGAGCTTTCTCCACCATCTATGTCATCTTGATGTGGTTTTGTTGGCCTTTCTTCAAAATCTATTGTAGTCTGCTCTTCTATATATCTAAAAAGGGAAAAAAGTACTTGTAAATATAGATATTTATGTACAATATGGGGTCATCCCATGCTTATGTATCATGGTAGTGCTTGAGGATTCTCCCATTCAATGGGCCTTCATCATTGTTTGACTCATCTAGACTCTCGAGAAAGAAGGTGTTGTTACCTTGCACAGCTTGAATTATGAATGGCCCTTTCCACAGAAAGTCAAACTTGCCATGCTTTCCTTTGTCTTCCCTCCTAGAGTCCCATTTCAGTACTTTGTCACCTATGAAAAAGTCCTCAGCCTTTGTTCTTTTGCCAAACACCTTTTTGAGCTTCTCCTGTAGAACTTGGGTTCTATGATACACTTCTTCCCTTGTTTGTTGTAAGTGAATTGTCTGATTGATCCTTCTCTGGATATCATTTGGTTTAGCCTCTATTTCTTGTAGCAATTTGATCACAGGGATCCCAAGGGAGGATGGGAACACAGATTCTAGGCCATATATCAATTCATATGGGCTAGTACCAATAGATCTTTTTGTGGTCAATCTATCTGCCCATAGTGCATTTACCAACTTTTTATGCCAATTCCTTTTGTTCTCCTCCAAGACCTTTTTAATGATGTTGATCAGGCTTTTATTTGAGGACTCAGCTAGGCCATTGCCTTGAGGGTAATAGGTTGTTGAGTGACCTAGGGTAATATGATATTTGTGACAGAAGCTGATCATTTTCTTGGATTTAAAGGCAACTACATTATCTGTTATGATTTTCTCTGGGCAGGAAAATATGGACAAGATATTGGTTTCTAGGAATTGTATGATAATTGAATCATTTGCTTGTCTACAAGGTATAGCCTCTATCCACTTGGTGAAGTAATCAGTAGCTGTCAAGATCCATTTGTGCTGGCCTGAGGATGAAGGGTGTATTTCTCCAATGAAATCAAAACCCCATTGTTGAAATGGTTTTTTAGTTGAAATGGGCCTGAGGGGTAAGGGAAGCAACTTCTTCTTCCCTTGAAAGATCTGACATTTATGACATGACATTACAAACTTTTTTGCATCAGTAAATGGGGAGGGCCAATAAAATCCAACCCTTAGGATTTTGTCTGCCGTGGACTTCCAGTATAAGTGTCCTCCACAGTCTCCTGCATGAAATTCTCTTAGGACCTTATCAGCTTCATCTGAAGTCAGGTAGTTGAGTAGGACATCTTCATGATTTTTCCAAAATAACACATTGTTTATGATACAAAACTTTGCAGCCTTCAGTTTTAGAAATCTGTTCTTGGTTCTGGATAACCCTGGAGGAGCTTGCAGGTTTAATAATACAAAACATATGTCATCATACCAAGGTGATTCTAGAAAGGCTTGATTGATCTGTGGAGCCGGCATCTCCTGTTCGTTATCCAGTTCATTTATGTTAAGGGATTCAAAGTTAGTCTCAGTCATTAGTTTGGCTAGCCTTTGTCCTTTTATAAGTTTTGTTGGTTTGATTTCTATATCATATTCCAGAATATTGGCAATACATTTGCCCCTCTTTCCTTCCATTCCCTCTTGGGTTAAGATATCTTTGACTACTGCATTGGGCACATATGCAATTATGTGAGAGTATAGGATGTAAACTCTGAAATCCTTTATGGCTTTAACCAGGGCATATGAATGTTTTTCCATGATTTTGTACTTGAGTGGGGCATCCCTAAGGGCTCTACTGAAAAAGGAAATAGGTTTTTCACATCCCAAGTCATCCTTTTGCAGCAAGACAATAGCAATTGTGTTTTCAGAGGCAAAGGAGAAGATTATAAAGTCTCTATCAAAACTAGGGCTTGCAAGCACAGGTGTTTTTGTCAGGGCTACCTTGATCTCTTGAAAGGCTTGTTTAGCGTCAGTTGTCCATTTGACCTTGGCATCTTTCTTGAGAATATTTTTCAACAATCGTATCAGCTCAGCCAAGTTGGGAATAAATCTTCTTAGGAAATTAATCTTCCCCAAAAAGGCTTGTAATTCCTTGATGTTTCTTGGATTCGGGACTTGCAGTATAGCCTGAATCCTATCAGGGTCAATTCTTATGCCATATTTTGAAATTATATGACCAAGGAGTTTGCCTTCTTCCAGGCCAAATAGTGACTTCTTTGGGTTTAAAGAAATTCCATACTTTCTGCAAATTAAGAACTCTTGTCTGAGGTGTATTAAATTCTCATGGTCTGATTTTGAGAAGGTTGTTAGATCATCAAGGTATATGACAACGAAATCATGGATTTCTTTGGCAAAGGCTATATCCATTGCCCTTTGAAATGTGGCTCTAGCATTATTGAGTCCAAAAGGCATTTTGACATATTTGAAAGTTCCCCAAGGTGTGGTGAAGGTAGTTTTATCTTGGTCATCTAGGTGGACTAAGATTTGATTGAATCCGGAGAAGCCATCCAGTAATGAAATCCTTGAAGCTCCCACTACCCTTCGTAAGATGTGATCCATTTTTGGTAAGGGGTAGTGGTCTTTGAGAGAGACTTTGTTTAAATTCCTCTGATCCACACAAAGTCTTATCTCCCCAGTTTTCTTTCTGGTAGGTACAAGGTTGGAAATCCATTCAGAAAACCTTATGGGAGCAATTATCCCAGCTTCATACATTCGTTTTACTTATTTCTCTATTAGGGGAAGAAGTATTGGATTGACTCTTCTCAGCTTCTGTTTAAAGAGTTTTTGGTTTTCTTTCAGGGGTATTGTGTGCTAGATCACTGTAGTATCATAGGACTTAAGGTCCTCATAGCTCCAGGCAAATACATCCTGAAACTCTTTGAGCAGTATGATATATTCTGGCTTCTTATCAGGAGGTAAGGTTCTACAAAGCTTGATCATTTTGGGATTTTCAATGGTCCCAATGTTACACTCCTCTATTTCTGCATTGATGGGTTGCATCTTTGGTTTCTTAGAGAGATCATTTGAATCAAGGATGTCTTCTAAAGGAGCAAGACCTGTAGGCAAGAAATTGTCTTTTAACTGAATTACTTCTGTTTCTTCCTCATTAATTTCATCAAGATCTGTTATCTTTAGTTTCTGCAAATTGGCAGGGTCAAAGATTGTGGGATGTAATATTCTATCTGCTGTTTCAGCTGATATACTGGTGTTTGGTTCATGCTTTTGGTTTTGATCCTCCCTAATGCTTGTGTCAATGTTTAAGTTTGAGAATTCTTCCTTCATGGTTAGAAAATTGTTTATCTGAGCGTCATTCTCAAAAACTTGCCAATTTTTTACATTGTCTGGGACAGAGGGCCTGTGCTTGATCTCAGCAGTGAATTGGTGGTTAGGCCCAAAAGGAAGCTTACAGGTACTTGCAAAGGTTGCCAGACTGTGAGCATGCAAGTTGTGGTTCCTAGGTATTTTGGTGAGATGATATTCTAGGAAGTTGTTGAGCAAGTCTGTCACTACTGACCTATAAGACCTTAAACTAGGATCGTTTGTAACAAAATTACCCTTTATCTGTTAGATAATCAGGTCTGAATCCCCCAATATGGAGACTTTGGTCACTCCTAGATTCTTAATCAGTTTGAGACCTAGTAGGAGGGCTTCATATTCTGCCATGTTATTTGTGCATCTGAAGTTAAGCCTATATGCATGACCTAGAGCATGGTCATTTTGAGTATTGTGTATCCATACCCCTGCTCCTGCTCCAAGCTTATTTACTGACCCATCAAATTCTAAATACCACAAGGTTTCTTAGTCAGTATTGGTTTCAATTGATTTGCAGATTTGTTTAGTGGGCAAGTCTAGTTTTGGTGATTCTTGTGACATGTCAGCAGAGTCTGCTGTTTTAATGAGATCAGTGACCTTTTGTTCAACAACAGTGGATTGTTCATTCATATGCCTGGTTTCCTTTGTTTCTAGGAGCTTGAGCTCAATTTTAGGGCATATATCAGCATTGTATAGTATGAAGGAGTCCATATCTGAATGGATGGAGTAGATTGGGAAATTTTGGGGTTTATCCTGGCTGCTAACCACATATTTCATGAGTGTCTCTCTGTACAGTCTCTTTGGCTGGCCAAAGATTGAAATTGTGGCATATGACATGTCTAGTTGCAAAGATACTTGGAGTTTGGCACCCCAAGATCTTGATAGGAGCATACCATATTTAGGTGGAATGTCAGCTACTACTACATCCATTAGAATTGTTTTGGCTGGATATTGGATTAGGGATACACAGAGGTCTTTGATCAAGCCTAAACATCTTACCTGGCTGGAATTAAATGAAAATAAATCTTTATAGGGTCTGGTGATGTCTAATCCAAGTTTTTCCATTACTGATTTGGGCATTAGGTTAGGAGAGGCCCCTGAGTCAAACATGGCATTGTGTAATACTTTGTCATGAATGTTTAGGCTTACATAGAATAGAGGAGTTCCTCCATCCCCTGATTTTCCATTGACTTCTGAGCCAAAAATCAGTTCTGGTTGGTCATCCAGAATGTTGACTGCATCCTTATTTTCTGGTACTTGCAATGATCTATTAATTTGTTGTCTAAAGACCTCATGTTTGGCTAGTTCAGACAGAGGAATTGCAATTTTCAGTTTGCCAATTTCTGTTTCAAGATTGAAAGGTTTTTCTATCTGAACTTTTACATTGTGAGCAACAAATTTATCTTTTTCTGCTGGATTTTGGTTGACCATGTCCTGATCAGGTAAACTGGTTTGGGGTATGTTTGGGTTGACTCTGTTTTCTAGAGGTCTGCCCAAAATTTATGTTGGAATAAGTGGTGTAGGTGTAGGTTTTACTGGAGGCTGTATATCAGATACATCTTCCACTGTAACCTCTTTGTGGGGTTTTTTATCTGAGGACTCTGTTAAGACAACTTTATCACTAGATTTCTTGGGCAGTTTGGTGTTTGTTTGTTTGGTATTCTCAGGTACATCTATTTTTCTACTTCTTAACTTGTATTGTTTGTGTACTTCATAGACTGCTGTGTCATACCCTTCTCTGAAATCAAATGACTCACCAGATTTTTCTTGGAATTGCTTGTAGTCTTGGGTTTGTTGATCATCTTGTGTTAATAATACTTGTTCTTCATTGTCCAAACCCCTTAAATTGATGTGGGGATCTTCTATTTGTTCACTAGTGGTTGAGGCCTCTACATAATTTTCTTGAAATAGAGGTCTGATGTTCTGATCAGGACTAGTTCTCCTAGCATTTGGGTTTTGGTTTTTTCTAAAATTGGGATTTCTAGTGGTGTTGCTTGTTTGTCCTTCCCAAGAGGACTTTCTCTCCATGGTCTCAACTCTATCTCCCAACCTCTCCATACCCTTCATGATTGCATCTAATTTTTGGTCAAAGGTTGAGGGTTCCTCTTTGAATGTTATTCTTCTCTCATTTTTTGCTCTGGTTCTCTTGGCAATTAGATTAGCCTCCACACTTACAGCTATGTTCTGCATATCTGCAAGACTTGGAGGTGTTCTTTCTCTTAATTGATATGCCATGTCTGGGTCAAATCCATCAGGAAATTTGATCAAGGCTAGATCAGGAGGAGGTCTCAAGTTTTGAGGGATAGCATTATATACATTGTTGAACCTGGCACAATAATCTTGAATTGTCTCTTGAGGGCCCCTCTTCAAGTTATCATACTCTGTCAGTATGTGTAGAGGGTCTTTCTTCTTTTCCCATCTGTTTAAAAAACTTAGGTATAAGGCATCAGGATTGACTATAGAGTTTGCAGCTAGAGACCTAAACCAATTCCTTACCTCCCTTGTCAAGCTTTGCACAAAAATTTTCATTCTTACATCTTCATCATCTATCTCATAGTTCTCAAAATAGTCCTGCATCCTCTTAATGTGTTGCTGGGCTGTGTAAGTGCCAGTACCGTCAAAGTAAATGATTTTTCCTTAATAGTCTTGGGGCATTGCCCCTGGATTTGCGGGCAGGACTAAAGGAGCATATCTAGCCATATTTGCAGGGATAAAAGGGGCAGCAAGAAGGAGTGGAACAGCTGGAACAATAGGGATAACAGGAGTAAGGTGTATTGGGGATGGAGGAGTTGGGAAACTACCTTGGGAAGTGGATGAAGAACTAGGATAAGTAGGGATAGTGTGAACTGATGCTTTGACAGCAGTAGGAATATAGCTCTGCTGATTTGGTTCTGTATCTGAATCTGAGAGCTCCCCTAGCTGGTCTTGCTTCTTTAAGATCTTGGGGATTAAATTGGGGTTTTTAAAGATAGCTGGGGGATTAGGGTCAGGATTGGACCTAGTATAACGAGATTTCTTCTTTGGAGCCAACTTATGAGTTCTCTTTCCTTGGTATTTTATGATAGGATTTAAATAGGAAGCTTATTTCCTTGGTAATTTGACATAAGGTCCCCAGTGGAGTCGCCATTAATGTTAACACTCAGGCTGTTCCCTTCTTCCTAAAGGGAATACGGCCGAGGTAACCACTGACCAATCTTTTAGCTACATGTCCTACCCTACCTGTAACCAGAGAGGGCTCTCTCTTTATAGTTTAGCTTTGTTTGATGAATGTTTTAGGCTAGTTATGGTGTACTGTTTTGTTTGAATTTGGTGGGTTGGTGAATCCAGGCAGAACTGAAAATATAGATCATTGAACAGTTTGGTCCATTGGGCAATGGAGTTGAGGTATTTGTGTTGCTGAAAGTATATTTATGAAGGCAGAGTGTTGCTGCAGAGCCAGATAGGCATATGTGAAGCAATTTACCAGATTTTTAATGAAATTATGGAATTAGTGAGTGAAAGGCAGTTAAGAATCTTTCACTATGCTAACAAAGAAAAATGAAATTATTTCTTAAGAGCAGTTAAGAATTCTTAAACAATTTTCACCATGACAAAATTAGTTTAGACATGAGCAATCAATAATTCATATCCATGGCTAATCCAGAAGAAAACATATTTAGAAATAGAGATTGAGCATAGGGTGTTCAAAACAAATCCTAGGCTATTCTTTTTCTCTATTTACTAGGATTAGGAAAAAACATAAGAATTATGGAAAACACGGAAAACACATACACAGTTCAGAGAAACTTATTGCTTCAGCAAATGACACAGGAATTCTGCAACAAAATAGAGCTATTCAAGAATGATTTTTTTGGGATGGCCTTAAATCTGATATTCATAATTTTGTAGCAGAATGTTTAGTTTTCCAACAAAATAAAGTTGAGACAATTAAGATCCCGAGTCTGTTACAACATTTAGCCATTCCAAGTCAACGTTAGTGTTAACACTCAGGTTGTTCCCTGCTTCCTAAAGGGAATACGGCCGTGGTAACCACTGACCAACATATGATTTATTTCATGTTCAATAAAGAACATATTTTCTAACTTATCATAGAGAGATTGCCCAGAGGGAGGCCCTGCTTCTTCTATGGAGCTTCTAGATGCTGTTATATGATTTTCAACATAATTGTTGATCCTTGTCATATACTGATTATATGACAACAACTGTCCTGTGCCAGTCACTGGGCTTGGCAGTCCTTTATCCTGTAATATGGTCATATTTGCCCTGAATTCATCAATCTCTACTTTCATTTCCTGACATTTTCTCTCCAGAGTTTGAGTAAAATTCCTCAAGATCAGTACCTTTTTAGCTGCCAGGATTGTCTCTGTTCTGCTGCTTATCTCTAGAGTTGCCAGTTCCTCTCTAGTGCGATTATTGAGGAAATGTATCATTTTGGTGGCCTGCTCGGGCATTATTCCCAGTGCTGTCCTGGCTCTTTGTATTTCCACATGAGCCATACCTATCAACTCAATCTGCTCATAAATTGCCTGAATTGACCTCCATTGGTCCTGTATTGATTGGCCAATTTTGTCCCAAATAATCTTCTTTATTTCTGCTAGGGTTTTACCTAGTAGCAATTCATTTTCCAGAGTTTTCACTTTGGCCTCTAAGGCCTTTATTTCTCTTTGTTTCTCTGCTACTGTCATCTTTGATTTATCATAACTGGTCTCCAGCTTGGCCAGTCTATCCTTGGCATCATTAATTTCAGTTACTTGAGTCTCAAGCTCTTTAACATCTTTCATCAAGTCCTCCATGCTCATGCTGGATTCTGCTGCTGCTGTTGCTGATGTAGTTGTGGTAGGTGCTGGAATAGCAGGAGGGGCTGCTGCTGCTTGTGTGGGAGGGGCAGGTCCAAGAGCTGTTGATGTTTGAGGGGGTTGGGAGGCTGACTCCCCTTGCTTGTCCTCCAGTGCTTTCTCTAATTCGGCTTCCATTTGTAGTATTCTTTGGTTCATTACCAGAAGCAGCTCCATAACATCATCTATTTGCTTTTCTTGTGCAAGTTCTGCTGTTTGAGGGTGAATGGTAGGAGGCAATTTTTCCTGCCTTCTTAGTGCAACAATGTCATCCTCTTTCTTCTTCATGAGGGCTCTAACACCCTTTGGATCCTTTGGGTCATGTCCCAAATCAATTATTATGTCTTCCAATGTCTTTATTCTATTGTCCTTTGCAGAGGAAGACAACCTTTCCAAATCCAGCTGTGTGTTGGTGTTCTTCAGGGCTTCTTTTAGCTGATGGGCCAGCATTGCCCTGTCTGCAAGTGTTGCATACACCATTTCCCCAGTCTGTTTGTGCAGCTCAATCTGATCCATGGGGTGTATGTCTTTGGAAAAAACCTCCAAGTTTGTTCTGTAGTAATCTGCAGGGGTCTTGGGATGTGGGACTTTAGGCTTCAAATGAGTGAAGATCATTTTTTCCTCCTTCAGATCATATGCAACCATCAATCTTTGTTTTTTGGCTGGAGTTGTCTTCAAGAACTGCTCATAGAGCTGCACTCTTACCAATTCATTCTGTGCCTTGATCTCTATGAAGCCTTCTTTGACTGCAGCCGGTTTCTTGCCCTGTTGTCTTGAGGAGGATACCTCTGTGGTGTGCTGTAGGGTCTGTTCTAGCCGAAATGAGCTAGTGGCAGTCTGCTGGCTTGTTTTCCTTTCTCTGCTGTGGCTTTCTGCCCGTTCCTCACTGATATCTCCTTCTTCTGTTTCAGGGTCAATCATCGGCCTCTTGGCCTCTGGTTGCTGTGATGACCCTGTTGGAGGTGTGATCTCCTCTCTATCTCTCTTTTTTCCTATCTCATCATTGAGAGGAGTCTGCAAAACTGGGATTTGGGGTTGTTCAGTTTGCTCTGAAGGGGATTTCCCTGACTGCTGATCCTTTGATGTGTTGGGCTGCCCAGTCTCTACCTGTTGCTGTTCATCCATATTTTCTTTCCCCTTCACTGTAGTTTTTGTTGCTGGAGCTTGTTGGGTGTCCTGTACAGCTGGAGCAGTAGAAGTGCCTTCTCCTACTTGGACTGGTTTCTTGAAGAAGACCTGTTGACAAGAATCCAAGTCAAGAGTTTTTTCCAGATCTTTCACAGTCTGCTCCATTTTTTCTTCCTGAGTCAATTCCTCTACTATTGATTCAGGTACCCATTCATCTTGGTTGGCAAAGTGTGTAGTTGTGGGTATGGGCAATGATTATAGGCTAGCAGCCTATACTTGACCCTCCTAGCACTGATGAAACCTTCAGGGTCATAAGGGACCCACCAGAAGCTTCGTTTGAGTTTGAGCTATTGCCCTAGTATTTGATCAGCTTCTTGCCAACCATCTTTCTTGTTCATGACAAATGGGCCTAGGTGGTCTCTGAACTTTAGGTTGGCTTTCTTCTTGGCACTGTGGAAGTGTGTCAGATCAGAGTTTATAAGTTGTCTGTAGTATTCCAGGGCAAATAGCCTCATAGGCACATATTTTGGGAGCATGTAGGGACTCAACCATAAATTCTGATGACTGTGTGATTTTGGTACAAGTACCAATCACCTATCTTGTAACTCCTGGATAGCTGCAAGATTTTTTGCATATCCTTGGACAATCTAGCAGGAGGGGTCCTCTTTAAGAGGCATGTGACTGGATATACAAACTGGTCAATAAATTCACAGTATGAGTAAGGGGAATTCTGGATTTGGTGGAAGACTGAAGACCAGAAGATAAAAGACCTCCTCTCACCCTGTGAGTCTAGCTTCTTGATTGGGCACTGGAAGAAATCTGTTTGATAATACATGAATAGGTGATAGATGTATGATGAGTACTTAAATATTGCCTCCCTATTCAATCTTGACAATTGGTCATGTATCTTATTGGCAATATATTTGGCATAATTGTACTTCATAGCAGTGGGTTTTCCAAGGCTATATGCAGACAACATGACCATCACAGTTTCATCAACATGCTCATTTGTAGTGAACCCCAACACAGAGGTTAGCATATCCATTAGCAGCTTGCCTACCTCATTGAAATCTGCATAAGAAAAAGGAGGTGGCCCAGAAGGTTGGCAGTCTTCCTTCATGAATTTCCTGGCTATTGCTGCAATGTCTGAGATAGAGAGCTTGGAGCCCTCATCTAGCAAGTACTTGATGGAGAAGGGGTATAGCAGCTGGGTCTGCTTGTAGTTCAAAATTTGGTTGATGGAATATCGTGTTATGTAGAAGAGGATGCTCCAAGATGGAGACTTCACAGCTCTGAGCTTCTGGTCATAGTTTTCTGCACAGAGGTGAATGACTTTAGGGAAAATGTTCACAGAAGGCAGGAAGTAGGTGGGCAGATTGGATTCCCAGATGCCATACAGGTCACTGTTGTCCAAGTGACTGTTCCTTAGCTGGCAGTAAGTTTGTAAGTGATTCCTCTTTGACACAAAGTTTGTAGTGAGGAATCACTGTCCACGAGTGGCATAGCTTCCAGTTCTTTACTAGGAGGATTCGCAGGAGCTACATCCAGAGCAGCTGGAGTAGCCATGTCTGATTTTAATTGGATGTCTTACTGGATTTTCAAGTTTGGTACAAATGCTGAGGAATGCTTGCTAATTCATGTTTGGCAGTGAGCAGCTTGGCAGTGTAAGGAGGCTCTTGCAGGTTTTAATGAACTGTGGGGCACTCTGTTTTGAAGAACCATAGTGTGTTGAGCTAATTAGCTGGTTGTCTGCAGGGAATTTCTATCAGCAGGGGTGAGGGAACTGCTGAATTAGTTTTTTAGCTGGTAGCTTGGCTCCTTCAATTGCTTTTGTGGTGAATTTTTATAGAGGGGCACGGGCTTCTTCAAGAGTTTTTGTCGCGCAGGGGTTTCACTGGCTTCTTAAGTAAATTTTAGTGGCCAATTTATCAATGGGGAGCTTTTAACAGAGTTCTTATGCAGGAAATTAGGAGAGCAAAGGAGAAGAGTGGGTAAAGATGGCGCCTGCGGCAAATACCTGGTTTTTATGGCGTAGGAGGCGTTTGAACCGGTCGAATTGCAGGTAATCGGGTTGATAATGGAGGTGGCAGCAACTTTGGCGGGTGAATTTTGTGTTTTGACCGTTGCACATCGATTTCGCATGCAGAGGAGCTCCGGAAATAATGAAAAACAATGAGAAATAACGGTTAATTCTCGTCTTTTTATGCATTTTTGGCATATTGGCGCCTTTTTGGTGATGACTTCATGCTGACGTCATCATGGGCTCGGGTACGGATGGGTGACGTGGCAGCTGACGTGGGTGCCCAGGTGGCAGTGACATGGTGGCAGGCTAGACAGGTGGATAGGTGACATGGATACGACGTGGAGGCATGGTGGCGGCAAAGGAGGGGTGACGTCACACTGACGGGGGCATGACATCAGCGCGGGGAGGAGGCGGTAAGTGGTCTCCCCGGAAGGCCTGAGGGCGGTAAATGGTTTTGAGGGAGGGGGCAGCGAACATCGTGGGAGGCCGACGCGTGGCGGGGGTACGGCGGTAATATCGCCAATCCCCCGGACGCAAAAGGTCGGGCGGTTCTCCTGTGAGAATGACCACCCACCATTAGATGGGCAGGGTCAACGATCGTGCGGTGGGCGGCGATTATGACATGACGGCGTGTTAAGGTGCAGGGGACCCGCCCAATATTTAATTAGATTTAATTAAATCGGGCGCAGGGAGGGTAGAAAACTTTAGGTTATGGGTTTTATGGGTTAGGCGCACATTTTATTAAAATGTTTATTAAAAAACTTTATAATAAAGTGGGTTTTGGGCGGAAAAAGGGGCAAATGGGTTTAATGAGGGCGGGGTTTAGGATTTTTGACACTTAACCATAGTTTCTTCGAAAAAGCCATAGTCTAGGGACAAAGGGGTTAATATCAACCCCAGATAGGTTAATATTTCCCCAAGGAAGGGTTATATAGCTATAATGCTAGGGGGAGGGTATTTATAGATATTTTTTGGGAAATTTTTCATAGATTCTAATAGAATTAGGGAGGGAGGGGAAGTTAGGGAGCTAAATAGTACATTAGTGGTTAATATGGCTTTGTGAGGTGAGTGAAGGGGTAAAGATTGAGTTCTAAGGGATAAAACTTAGAATTTGAAGATAAATGAAATGATAAAAAAGCCTTTGTTACACAAAAATGTGGCCTCTTTTCTTGATTAAACTTCATGTTTTGACCCAGTGGTTTGTCATGAAGTGAAGTGGGGCTGGACACTTGAGCAGATCTCAGGGCCCTTGGGGGTGTTAGTAAATGAAGTTTGGGGGAAAATAGGGGAAATTAGACAGGCTTCCAATGCTTGTCCTCCACTCTCTGCTTTTGATGCCAATACCCTGAGTGGCATAAGTTTTTGCACTTAGTAAGCCAATTGGTGATGGCCCTCCATTTCTGAAACCTTGCACTACTTACCCATCCTAGTAATCCTAACATTTTTTCTTCATTTAAAGTGGGTGCACTTGAATTAGCAGACCCTGATTGTCCTCTTTTTCTTTTGACTGCACTCCTATCTAAAACCTACCCTTATTTCTTCCAAGGCCCCAGATTAAGCAGTTGGGCACCTTTATTTCTCTACCTAGCTAGTCATCTGCCAAGCTTGAGCTGTTTGGACAGGGAACATTCTCTATTCTGCAGCAAGATATTTAAACATGGCATGGTCCAGTTTAGACTATTGGGCCCTCCATCAAGTATGATTAGCAGCAGTATTTGCAGAGCATGACACTGCCCAAAAGATAGTAGTGGCATTTTGACTGGCCACTCTCCTGGTCTTTAGTTTGGGGTTCATTTTCACTTTTTTCTTGAACACTTGATTTTCTTTCCTTTTGATTATTCTTTTAAGGCATACCCTCTTTTCATTTTTTAATTTTCATAGCATGTACACAAAATATGGAACCTTTGCAGCCTGCAATGATGAACATATTTAGCCCTTCCACTGTCAATCATGAAAGATGAAACCTATTGGTATATGAACCTAACAGTTAGGAGGAGGACTCAATGTATTTTATCACAAGTTTACCCAAGTGTGAAGAAAAGAGTGTCATCGTGATGGTAGTTGATAAACTTACCAAGTATGCACACTTTTGTGCATTATCTTATCCTTTTAAAGCCAATATAGTTGCTACTGCATTTATGGAAACAATTCAAAATATTCATGGAAACCAAAAGGTTATAGTAAGTGACAAAGATACCATTTTCACTGGAAATTTTTGGATGAAATTGTTTTCTTGTCTTGGTACTCAATTATCTCATAAATCATCTTATCATCCTCAATTTGATGGGAAAACTGAGATAGAAAACACATGTTTGGAAGGATATCTTCATTGCTTTGTATCTAAAAAAACACAATGGATCAAGAGGTTACCTCTAGCTAAATGGTGGTATAACACTTCCTTCCATACTACAACAAAAATGACCCTATTTATGGCACTTTGTGGATATCATCCACCATCCATCACATCATCTTTAAGAGAAAATTCTAAGGTTCAAGTCGTGGAAGATCACATCAAGCATCAACAACAAGTTCTCCAACTCTTAAAGGATAACCTCAGTCTGGTGTAGAATCAAATGAAACAATAGGCAAATCAATGGCATTGTGAAAAACATTTTCATGTAAGTGACTGGATATTCTTACATCTACAACCATACAAACAAATGTCTCTCAAGCAAGCTAATAAGGATAATAAATTATCACCCAAGTACTACGGTCCTTACAAGGTGTTGCGAAATATTGGTATTATGGCATTCAAATTGGAGCTACCTGCATCTTCCCGAGTACACCCAATTTTCCATGTTTCATTCTTAAAGAAGGTTTTTTATGACAAGCTTCTAGTGAAAAAAATGTTTCTAGAACTTGACAAGCAAGGAAAAACCATATTTGAGCCTAAAGAAATCACAGAAACAAGAACCCGACATCTATACGAAAGAGATAAATTTCAAAGTATCTCATTAAGTGGAAGAAATTATCCGCTGAAGATTCCACATGGGAGGATGATAATTTTATATAGAAGCATCCAAAACTACTCAAGCATTGGGGACAACACTTTTTTGAAGGAGAGGGGCATATTAGGTCCCTATAATACTAGTGTAGTCCCCTTATTTTTATTATTAGTGTAGTCCCCTTATTGTTATTGTTGTGCCCATGTAGCCCCCATATTGTTATTGTTGTGCCTCATAGAAGCCCACTATTGTTATTGTTGTGCCCTTACATTATTATTGTTATGTAGTCTCTGATTATATTCATCCCTCCATTAGTGATCAAATTTCTCATTTTTGCATGCATATTAGGTGTCCCATCCGATCAACTGCATTCCATTAGGTCATGGATCAACTGATGGTAGTGGTTCATTGTCAATTTCCCTCATGGCATTTACCTGCTAGCCCGTGCCATTTGGTTTCATTTCATTTACAAAAGTCAGTTTTAGGGTTTTTAGTCTCACTAGGTCTAGGGTTTGCCACCATGGTCATCCAAAACTCAATAAAAGGTCAGCATGCACATGAGGAGGTTTTATAAGTTCATAGAATCATAAATTCATTGACGATATGCTCAATAAACATAGTTTTTTATTTTATGTACAAATTTTTATGTAATTTAAAGTGTTTTCTATATGTAATAAGTTCTAGTTGCTGCCCTTGGTTACCTTGCCAACTACAGCCACTGCAAAAAAAAAAAAAAAAGCATCAATGCATCAATTTATCAATTGATCAAGAAAAGTCACACTTCAAATGAAACACAGAGTTTTTGAGCAAAAGTAACTATGACATTATAAAAGTGGGTTTGAAATAAGGAAAAATCAAAATGCATCCATATATAAAGTGAAAATATGCTATTCATCTATTTCATTGTGCAAAACACCCTTGAAGAGCTAAAATCGTGATTTAAAGGCAAATTGAGCAAAAGGAGGTGAAAACCCTGTTTTTCTAGCAAAGCTGCCTGGCGCTGCGCATCAGAGGCAGTGCGCTGCGCATCAGGAGGGCGCTGCGCAAAAACGGGTTTTAGCCAGTGTAAATTTACAAGGGCATTGCACATCAGGAGGGCGCTGCGCATTAATGGGTTTCAGCCAGTGTAAATTTACAAGGGCGTTGCACATCAGGATGGCACTGCGCATCAGCGGGTTTCAGCCAGTGTAAATTTACAAGGGCAGTGCGCATCAGAAGGGCGCTGCGCATTGGGCCCAATGCGTTGCGCATCAGTCAACAAAGTGCCAAAACCATTCCAAATCGCCCAAAACTCTCAAAAATGCTACATTTTTGTCCTACAAGTAAGTTCTCATTGGTTTAGAGTTGAAATTTGATCTTCTACATGTTTTCTTCATAAGTTTTGCATCTTGAAAATCAAACCCTAGCTTGTTTTCATAAATTTCTATTTCATTGTAGAACTTTCACTCCATAACCAAAACCAACATCATTTCCCCTTTTCTATATTTCATTGCCCTAAATTATTCAATTAAACTCATTTTCCATATCCCACTCCCCTAAGAAAACCCATTCCCTTCATTCAAACCCTAAGTCCCTTCACAAAACCCGAATTTCCCAAAACCTCTCCCTTCATTCCCCCAAATCCATTTCACGTTTGTAAAATCTCTTCATACTCACCTCCCTTGTCCTCTCCCATTATCATTTTCCACCATATCATTATATCATCATCACATCACTTGCCTAAGACAAGCACCATGACAAGAAGCAGTGAATCAAGTTATGAAGAAGAAACACTTAGTGGCAACTCAAGGGAAAGAAATGTACAACCTAGGAGACCTCACAAGGGTGAAAAAATTATTAGAGAGGAACCTATTAGCATGACTTAACTCCTTGCTTGCCCTCTTGCTACCACATTTTTTAGATATCGGTTTTACTTTGAGTTTTGTGAGATGGTTGAGAGGGTTAGATACCATCATGAGTTAGCAAGACAATTTGTCATAAACAAGGAGAATAATGTGGTGTACCTTGCTGGGATCAATTTCAGTCTTTCACCAGCTATTGTTGCAGAAGCCACTAGAATGCTAGATGTAGGGGGAAAGTAGAACAAAATGCAGAATATTAGCAAGCAACATTATGAACCATATATCAAGGCCAAATATCATGGTAAACTAAGCAGGGTGTTTCCTTTCAAGTTCTTGGAGGACCGGTATGTTCCACTCATGAAACTTATCATCAAATACTTCACATGTGAGGGTAGGTTCTCCACACTTTATGCCTATCATATCAGATTACTTATGCACTTCACCAGGGTCAGAATGATGAGTATTCCATATTTCATATGTAAAAACATAGAGAGGATGGCTGTGATTGCAAAAAGAAAACCATACCCACAACAGCTCAACAGTATTTATCACTTTGCTATCATCAAGATTGTTGTTTTGCATCAGCTCACTCAGTTGGGAGTGCCATGGGAAACTTTCATTGCCCATGAAAGCTTTAAGGGGCCTTAAATTTTTGCATATCCTCAAGAGGAAGTTGAACCTTCCCGGCAAAAAAAAGAGCCTGAAAGAAAAATTGAAGAGGCTCATACTCTTGTGTTAGTAACTTATGAAAGAGGCACTAGGATGCTTTTTGCAGCTGCCAAACGAGTACTATCTCCACCAAACTAGCCTGTTTTAGAGCTTTCCAACAAGCTATCTTGGGCTTGGTTTGGTGAAGTGGAAGGTCTCCAAACTCACCCTTGAAGTGGCATTGCGCATCAGGCTCAGGGCGCTGCACATCAGGGAAAATTTTGCCAATTTTGCCTAAAAACTCAGAATTTCGCCTAGTTTGCTGTTAGCTTGACTTTTTATTCTTTGGTAAGTTAATGATGTAATATGATGTATCATGATGTACTATGATGTAAATATGATGAAAAATGACTTGAGGGGGTAGATACATCAGTTAGAGTTGGTTTGAGGATGAATGAATCAGTTTCCATAGTTTTAGAGGCAAGCTGTTCCACTGCCTATTTTTCAGTTCCTAGTTTAGATGTTGTTGAAATAGCTCCTTGACTCATGAATTCGACCCCTGATGGCTAGCATAGGTGGTTTTATGCCTATATATTGTACTTTCTTAGTCATTTGTCAAGGTTGGACTCTTGTGGATGCATTGAACTACATTGTACATCACTTTTGCAGTTTGGCAAGGAAATGAACCAGGGTTTTGCAGCATTTTGTGGGATTCTTGTGGTAATGTGCATTGGCATTGTTTTCTTCTTATTTAGTTTTCTCTTATGTGTATATGTGCCATCTTCTATCTTTTCTGCATAAGTAAATGAAACAAGATCAATGGGTGGAATCCATTGATGTTCAGTGCTCTGCCTTAGGGTTACATTTAGTTTTAAATGTTTTCTGCTATTTGAAGAGGACTCATAAAGCTTGCATGCCCTCTCCAACTCCTCACCAGTCTTTAGACTCACCATAACATCAAAATTCAAAGTGCTAAAACACTTTCCTACCTCGCCCCAAAGAAACCTCTGCAAATCTGAGTTGATTTCCTGGACCCAAAGCTGCCTTCCTCATATGATCCAGCAACCAGCCATTAAAATCAATCAAAATCCTCTGAGAAAATATACCTAGCCTAAAATCAACATTAATTTTCAGTCATCTCAAGCCTTAGTTGCCATATTATTTTGGGATTGACAAGGAGAGAGCCCTCTCCCGACCTAGTAGGGCTAGCTACCAGGTTAAGCGTGGTTTGATGTTACCCTAGACCTGCCTTTCTTCAGCCTGAGGTAGATCTAGGCACTAACATAAAGGAGGTTTCCCACTCAAGGAGGATAATTTTGAAGTCGTTGGCCTATCTTTTCTATGAACTGGTTGCATAACACTTTCTCAATTCCAAAATAATCGCCAATGGATCATATTTCCAACATTCATCCCACATCAGACCAAATAATAACATTTCCCTCTCGAGGGCGCCTATAGAATGTTTATTCTTAGTGATTAAAGGCCAGATAGAGTATGGATAACTCAAAAGTGCTCCTTTCTTCTTTGAAACAAAATACAATTCATTTACAGTGATCTTCTACCTAAGTACTTCATAAGAAAAAAGTAAAGGTGCAATAAGTTTTGGAAACTTGAAAGGCTTTCTCTCAAACCATATAGGAGAATTAAAGATAAATCTGAGTAGAGGAACGAACTTCCTATAATTTCTTCCTCAGTAAGTCTGAGGATTCTCCTTTGTTCCTCTAAACTTCTATATGATATTTCTCTAGTGAGTTTGACTTTCAAGTGAAAAGAAAAATAATCTATGTACTAAGTGTAGGAGTTAGGAAGGAATTATGGATAAACTACATCATTCCATTGGAAAATATCATTTTATTTACCATTCTCATCCTTAATATCTATGAGGAGTTTAGTAGATAAGAAATGTGAAGGGTAATTAAATAAGATTAAATGGACCAATTATGTGCAGTGGCGACATGAGCTAAATGGAATAATGGTAGAAAGGCCGAATCTCATAGCTTGGACTAAATATTTTGAAAAATTGATCATCTACTCGTCTGGTTTCAGGATAATGATATGAATATCTAGGAAGATAGACTCATCTATCTTCAAATCATCTACTAGCCCAAAAGTAATAGAGAATAGGGATGTCAAAGTTTAGTAAAGGGGTTTCAAAAAATTGGTAGGCACAAGGAATTATAATATTAGCTTAGGGTCAGGGTTTTGGAGTAGACTTTTGAAAAACCCACTTTTATCCTCTTCGGCCCAAGTGATGAATTCCTGGTCCAATCCCTTATCTGCTATGTCAATTCCCAAAGTTGGGACACTAAGAAATTTAGAAACAAATCCCTTGCTAAGCTCGAGAAAGACCTTATAGTTCGAGGGAGAGATAAAAACTTGACATTCATGTTAAAAATTCTTGACAAGCATGAGAATAGAATCTAGGTTGAAATGGACAGGGGGCAATGTAGCAACTAAAACCCCCAATCTCAAAATACACAAGTCTTCATTGTCGATATTCAAAGTGGAATTCAAGGTTCTCTTTAGAGTAAGGACATCTTTTAGATCCCTAACACCAACTAATTCATTTACTAAGGCCTCCTCAGAGGACAATTCTGACATTTTTCTACTCCTAAAAAACTAAATCGACGGTTGACTAAAAAGTAAGAACAATGTAGAAGAGCTTACCTGGTTAGCGATGACAGTGTTTTAGTCTCAACCTGTACACATAACATAATTTTCACTACTCACATGTTGCTAAGCGACATGCAAGGAGAAATGAAGAAGCACAAGTGAATGGTGAAAAACTAGCAGAATTGAGTTTTAATTAGTTTAGGACATTAATTAATGAAATATGACAGCTGTCGCATTACAGTTGGTGGGCTTCGGGACTGAGTAAGGGTCCCATCCAATGGGTGGGTTAGATGAACTAAATGTTGTGAAAGTCTAGGTCCGATGGTTGTTGATGCACGTGAAATGATTGATTGAGATCACATCGTGTCGGGAAAATAAGTCATCATTCTAGCCTGTTTAGACCCAATGTAATGACAACTGTTGGATGAATTTTGAATGGACAATTGTGATAGCAGTAGTCTATAAGGCGACTTTTTGAAAGCTTTTTCGACAGATTTTTCTGGTCAAAATTCGGCAGCAATTCATTGGAATCCCATGTTTGATAGCTAGTTTCTGCACAATCAATGGCTCCCAGGGGTTTTTCAGGGCGCTGAATCCAAATATGCAGTTAAAAAA
>APFE031449462.1:0-17011 GCA_000404065.3 Pinus taeda | reverse complement strand
GGACTGGTGGATGGAGTGGTGAGAAGGTGTAGAAGGCTGACTTGGCTCAAAGAAGGCTGGACCAATGATTGCACAAAATGGTAGGGTTATGTGGGCAAAAGGACAGATGTGAGATGAGGAACCTAGCTAGGAGATGGAACAGATGGCTCTGATGAAGCATAGGTGGATGAAAGAGTGGTAGAGATGCTTTTCACAGTGTACATTCAACTGAATCAACAAAGTCTTGCAAGTAATCAAAGTCCTAGCTAATCTAATCTAACTAACAACAAAGTTAATGAACAACAGCTTTATTTGAAAGAAAACCATGTATATCAACTATGGAATGAAACAATTCAGAGATCTGAACACATAACTAACTTCTGCAAATGAAAACAGTACACTAAGGATTGCATGGTAGAGCAAAACAGTGTTTTGTTGGCAGCAATGCCACCTTTTTCCCAGCTCACGATCCCACTGAGGGAGAGATGAGATCAGAGGTGCTTGATGGCCTTTTTCTATAGATATTCCCTGTTACTAATCTATCAACTAAATCTAAACATAAAAATCATTTTTAATCATCTAAAGCAATCTAAATAAGAAAGCAAGATTTAAATCTAAATAGCAGATTTTATTCTAAGAATGCAACAAAAACACATAAAGGTAAACAAAGGAGGTACTGAGCACTTGATATGGGCCCAACCCCAAGAGCTACAGCCTCCTAAGAGAGATTTAGAGCTGGTGCAAATCTGGATTCATTTTTATTGAGCAAGAAAAGAAGAGTTACATCAAAAACTGTCCACAAGGGAAATCTTGAAAAGGTGTTGAAATGCCAAGCTAATCTACTGACTAAAATCAAACTACAAACTAGCCAACTTCTGCCTACAAAGTGACTAACTACTAGCTAACCCAAATGAGACCCTAAGCCTTCTTATTTATACAAATTGAGGACCCCAACAGTCCTCCTAAACTTTAGGGATTCGGCTGCCCAAAACTTGTAGTTAACAGCAGTCCTACTTGACTTGCTTAGTTGCCCTTGTGATAATTGATTTGGTGGCCCTTGAACTACGAGCTGATGGTGGAGAATTCGAGGTAAGGACCCATAAATGAAGAGGACACCTTTTTAAAAATCCTCTCCACGAATTTGGCTGCCAAGTGCTCATTTAAACCTTTGATTTTGTCTCCAAATTGACCAGAAAGACTACACAAAGCACACATTAGACTTGTTGGCATAATGACTAACCCAATTCACTCTATTAGCATAAATATAATAAAAAACATGCAATAAACTAATGAGAATGGTGGATTAAGTCGAATTAGGAGGTTGAATGAGCCCATATAATTATCCATTTTTGGGGCTCATCAATTATTTAATTATTTTTTGATTAAAGCTAAAGAGTTTCAAAACGATAAATACAATTTTTTATGTTGTTTCATTGACTTTACAAAATATTCCTATATGGTCCCTCCAAATAACCTTTGGGGCGATTTATAGGATATTAGGCTAATTTTAGTAATAAGTTTGTAAGAAAGAGTCATTTCAAATATTCTAAGCACAAAGAAAGTAATTGTAATACAGGGGTTAGGCAATGGTTTCCTTTGTACCCTACCCTTTTTGGAATTTACACAAACAAGTTATAATATTTTATGATTCCCTTATTTAGATCCCTATAATAGAAATGCTTATGTATACTTGGTGATATGCACTAAAGATGATGCAAAATATAGTGGGAGGGGGATGTAAAAAACTATAGTTGGATCCAAAAAATAGAAATGCAAATGTATACATGATGAAAGGATGAAATTTGAACAATCCAATATCTAAATGTAAATGGAATAATTTAATCACTCTCTCCAAACAAAGAAATAAAAGAAACATGGTGGGTTATGATTGCATAAGTGAGGAGAAAAAAGGGGGACTTAGGAGGCTCAAAAGGGGTCAAAGACAAATACGATTATTTTATTTTTAGCCTAAAGTATTTTCCTTATACCATCGTAAGGCAGACCAACATTGGAGTTAGTGGGGGAAGTGAGATATTTGGGATTCTTACGAGGACATGTGGCATCACCCCTTCATGCAAATATAATCCAAGCATTTTAATTATGTAGGGAAGTATTCCATCATTCTTCATTGGTAAACATGTCCCTCATAGTGTAAGTTGCTATCTTAAGGATATAATAGATATTATCGGAAATATAGGCCATGTAATTATGATGGAGCTAAGGATGTAAAGCTAGACATAACATTGAATCATTATTAATAGGATGATCTAGAAGAAAGCATGGGTTATTTGAAAACTTACCAACATATAGAAGGTAGTGTTGGGCTATTGGTATCCCCATTTTTTATACAATGTAAGATTAATGGAAGAAATATGTTCCAATGATTTAAATGGAAACGTGATTGTGTTATCCTCATATGATTTGTGTTAGTATTTAAAACATACCCACATTTTCTTTAGGCCTTTTGTCAAACACTTTTCATGAATCTTCAATTTTTTGGCACTGAGAAAATAGGTTGAGAAGATGGTTTCCTCAAAATGAATCTTCCTCAAAATTGTTGTTGATAAGGGGAGAAACATAATGTTTATCCTACATGAAATCATCTAGCATCTAAGAGCCTACAATATTTGTTGTCATGAGGACCATAATTTGTGTAAATATTTGATTAAACACTAGCTTGAAAACCTCATTGCTTTTGTACCTAAGATACTTACTAAGTAATCAATCATCCAATCGTAGGCAAGTATTCAAAGGGCTATGACCATAACTCTTAATGAAATCTCCTAACATTTTGGTAGACCCTCCCAAGAACATAAACATTAATTATTCATTCAATTCAAACTATAAAACCTTCTTGGACTCATAAAGACCTCAATCTTGGCACCTCTACATTGATCACCTTGTCTTTGGCAAATTTGTAGTGAAATTGACCACCCCTATCCACCATTTTAATAAAGCTCTATTGAACCTTAAAACCCCTTTCACTATACATTTTCAAAAATAATACTTCATTATACATTTTCAAAAATAATACTTCATTATACATTTGAGCACCTCCACGTCCTCTCACCTTGGCTTTAATAAAATCTATAATAATATCCTATGTACATATGTGATAATGTGGTAAACATTTATAATACCATATTCATTCTTTTAGTTTGATTTAATATCTCATTATCAACTTTTTTAGTTAATTTCTAAAACTTTTCAAATTTGTATATTTAAGAATTCTCTTTATTTTTATTTACATGTTGATGGTCTTTTTCTTAACTAGAGTCCCACTTGGAAACTCTAGGGAAATAAGAGGAAAACTAATCAATTACCATTTGTTGAAAAGAAAAAAAAAAAAATTCTTTGTATTTATCCTAACATCTTTGCATCTTATATTGTTATATTACTTTGATTTTTTTGGCCTCAATGAAAGCCATAGCTAAATCAAAATTATAAACCCTATTTCTAATTATATAAAATATTTCACAAATAACTTTCTAATTTAACATAAATATCTAACTTTTATATATATATATATATATATATATATTATATACATTTACTTATATATTTTAGAACCAAAATTTCAAACAAACTAACCACATATATAAATTTTATTCTAAACATACATATTTTATTTAAAAATAATCTTCAAACCTCCAAAGTTGAATCCACCGTATAATCCACTTCTATAAGTGTTATTATTATTATTATAATAAATATTTACTTTATAACTGTTGTAGATCTAACCCAGAAATATTATAGATCTGATATGAAAATATAAGACAATGTAAATAAACCCAGAAATGATATGAAATGATTCTTTATTGATCAAACTCTTAAGGTAGGGCAACACCATACATTCACTACTTAAGGAAGGAGAATACTCCACAAGCCATATGCTTGTTCATACAAGAATACTTCTCTTCATATCTCTCCATATGGAGTCTCTAGCTTCTATATAGGCCTCATACATACAATACCATGCATTATTACCATGGTTTCCTCATACCATCAACTAATACCATGGGCCCCTTACATTATTATTAACTACTTGTGGTCCCTTACATGACATGGGTTAACCACCTTATTTATTACTATGGCCCATCCCATTATTACATTATTACCTTGGGTACCTCCCTCGGTACCCCATATTACCCCCCGTAGGTATATAACATTCCACCCCCCTTAGCATGTTTCGTCTCCGAAACATGGGAAGAACACAAATAATAAGATCTACTCAAAAGAGTAGTCCACTGGTACCATGCATGTACATCTAGCCATCAAAGAGAAAGGTGAACCCTCGATCTCGCTGGTGCCTCGCTCGCTTGATATGGAAGTTGACCGTGGCCGCTCTTTTGTGTTGATGTGTAGTAAGTGGATCGTCTCTCCTTTGTATCCGTCATGTCACTACTTGGTTTCCCTCTTGATGGTTGTCTTGCGGGGTGATGTGGGTGATGATATGTTGAAGTTTTAACCCACGATGGATTTTGCTTGACTTCCCCCTGTTGTGGTGCCTATTGTGGTGTCTTCTTTTTCAATATGACTTCAACCACTGAGCCCTCCTCTGATGTATCATCACCTATAACCTTTCCTTTTGCAGCCTCTGTTTGTGTTTGATTGTCGATCATCAAAGGCTCATCATTTGATATGTCAGTCCCTTGAACATCTTCTGCTTCAACCTCCATATGCTCTACCTATTTATGGATGGAAATATCCTGTAATGAATTTTCTTCTTTTTACACCATAGCTTCAAGAATTTCTTCTGTACATTAATATTGATAGTACCCGCAGATTCCATCCAAGGATATTCCAAAACAACATCCATATTATCCATCTCTGAAGCATAAAAATCACCATGCAACACATACTTATCCATAGAAATCTTCAAATCCTTATACACGTGAACATCCTCATCATCCTCATCATCATTTCTGGCTCTGATACCACTTGTTGTAGATCTAAACCGGAAATATTATGATAATAGAAATAACCCGAGAATAACAAGATAGAAATAGATAGAAATGCTTCTTTATTATCAAACCCTTATGGTAGGGCAACACCATACATTCACTCCTTAAGGCAGGAGAATACTCCACAAGCCATATGCTTGTTCATACAAGAATACTTCTCTTCATCGGGCAGGTTGAGACACTTCTTTTGGTTAAGTAATCCCCACCATGTGGCTGTCTCATCTTCAAAATGACCCAATGCCAAATATTTCCAATGGTTTTTCCATAATAATTTCGATTTTTTTATGCATTCTTCAATAGTAAGACCATTATCTTTTCCTGTAAAACCGTGACCCGCCATGAAGAGGGTTTTGAAAAAAAAACTTGGCGAAAATTTGAAATTGTCACAGTTTCGTCAATATTGCTCAGAATTTCTATTATAACCTGTTTTTGGAAACGGAACAATCATTCTGCATCTATCCATGTCATAGAAATCTTGATCCAGGCACTGGAATTCCATATTTGCGTTGCTACTCTCCCGCCGTAACCCAAAATTTCTGAAAAAAGAGCTGATTTTAAATCGGCGATATCTCCCTCATCCGGACTCCGATTCGACTGATTTTTTTTTTGAAATTGGGTGTTTTTTCACAAAGACTCCAAATATGCAATTATATCTTGTAGATATTCCACCAGGACGTCTAGATCTACGCCGCAAACTCGCTGTCCTAAAAAATTATCTGCAACCCCACTGATTTTTAAATCAGCGATATCTCCTTCATCCGGATCCGATTTGACCGATTTTTTTTTGAAATCGGCTAGTTTTTCACAAAGAATACAGATCTGCAATCATATTTTGCAGATCTTGAACCAAAACATACAGATCTGATCTGCAAACTCGCCGCCCTTGAAATCCTGCAAAAAGTAAAAAAAAAAAAATCTCCACTTTTGTGCCCAAGAAAGTGTTCTGATACCATTGTTGTAGATCTAACCCAGAAATATTATAGATCTGATATGAAAATATAAGACAATGCAAATAAACCCAGAAATGATATGAAATGATTCTTTATTGATCAACCCCTTAAGGTAGGGCAACACCATACATTCACTCCTTAAGGAAGGAGAATACTCCACAAGCCATATGCTTGTTCATACAAGAATACTTCTCTTCATATCTCTCCATGTGGAGTCTCTAGCCTCTATATAGGCCTCATACATACAATACCATGCATCATTACCATGGTTTACTCATACCATCAATAATACCATGGGCCCCTTACATTATTATTAACTACTTGTGGTCCCTTACATGACATGGGTTAACCACCTTATTTATTACTATGGCCCATCCCATTATTACATTATTACCTTGGGTACCTCCCTCGGTACCCTGTATTACACCCTAGATATATAACAATAACATAATTTTTTTAAATCAATTTTATATATATACACCCACACTTATATTGACATCCATATATATATTTATAATTAAATCCATCTTAACCACTTATATTAACATCCGTATATATATATAAATTTATTTCGACCATTATTGTAATAAAACTCTAACCCTTACTTCTGAGCAAAGTTTTTATTTTAAACTATATTCAATATTTTATTAATAATTTTAAATTCACATTAAGCTACATCCATATATGTTTATAGTTATAATATCATACTTTCACCGCACGTATAAAACTCTAACCTTTACAATTGCAAAAGCTTTTATTTTTTAATTTATATTTAAACTATTTTAAATTTATAATTTAAAATTTAAAATAAGTTTTTAATTTTTTTAAAAATTATAAAAATTTTTTTATTTTTAATTTATATACAAATATTTTCTATTTCAATAAAATTAAGGTTAAATATAGGTTAAAACCACTTCTTCTTAGAGTGCCTCGCGTACAACCACATTAGATCTTAGTGTCATAATCTTTGTCGCAGCATTGACCTTTTTAGCTTTTTAGGATGTCAAAATTATAGTGAGCTCCAAAAGCTTCTTTCCAAGATTTTTGAGCATAAGAATAAAATCTTAAATCAAATTAAAGAATTTATTTCTTTAATTGTGATAGACCAAAATTTAGTCTCACTAAACTCTAACCATCATCATCATAAATATTTTCCATTTTAATAAAATTAAGTTATTCCATTTTGCTTCCTTTGGATCTGTAAGGTATCTAGTTGCATGGCAAGAAACTACCTCATATCACTCTTGAAATCTTCCATCTGATTTGCAAACTCGTTTTTGGATAAGGTACTGCTCCCAACATTTCTACTTGTAGCCATTTGCTCCAGAGGAATGTTTTCTTCTTCTTCTTCCCTTGAGGTTCTTCAAATATGTCTTGTTATCCACCTAAGGGTTCTTTAATCACAGCCATCGAAGAAGAGATAAAGTTGGCTATGTGAAGCAGTGGGGGTGTTGTTGAATCATTTTTCTGAATTATCTCTACTTTTACAAGGCATGAAGGGAAATCTTTTTGGTTGATTTTTTTTTTTTTTTTCTACTTGTACCTGCAAAACTGAAATAGATTGAACTGCAACTAACTATCTTGCTCAAATGAAAATGAAGAATTGAAATGAAAGCAAGAAAGGACTAATCTATTTTGCTCAAATGAAATTGCAGGAATGAAATGCTAAGCTATGTTTGTAGAATGGAAATTGCGAAATTGAAATGCTAATCTATGAAAGCAAGAAATGTCTACTCTAATTTTGCAAAAATGAAATTGCAGAATGGAAATGAAATAAACTACTTAGTGGAAGGTTGTAGTAGAAAATAGAAGAAAAGCAACAATCACCAATACTCTGACGCCTCCCCGGCAACGATGCCAAAAAGATGGTGGGCCCCAGTATTGCAACAATAATGCTGCAACACATGGAACTCCCTTCTTTAATTTTATCAACCCGGTAGTTCATAACAAACTTACAAGCGACAGTGCTGTATGCACAAGTACTAGCTCTTACCACGGCTGTCACTTGATCAGCTGGCACAAGTCCGCTAGGAGATAAAGCCAACTTCTATGAACTCTCAGAAGAAGCTTTTTAACCGATGGACGAAAGCTAACTCCAAGAAGGCTAATCTACCTGCAAAAAGAAACTGGAAAGGTGAAAGGAAACGTAAACCCTAGCAAACCCTAATTTTACCAGCTAGCCCTATTGATGCAAGAAAGAGGATGAAAGCTACTGAAAGAGATGCCATTGACTTCTAGGAAGGTAAAATGCATGTTTCTAAGTTATCATTATCTGAAGAAAACATTTTTTTTTTATTTTTGAATAAGTTGTCAGAATTATCATGCATGTGCTTTCACTGTTTTTTATTATGCAGAGGTGGATTGGCGAAAGGAAATGCTTGCAGGAGGTTGGGAAGGTTAGAAGAGGTCCTAAGGGGTCCCTAACACCTTTCCCGAGAGTTTCACGGAGTTTGGCTATCAAGAAACCTCGTTCGTGAGCTTCTACAGGAAGTCTGCAGGGGTTCTATAGGATGTTCAAGAATTTCTACAGGATGTTCAGAAATTTCTACAAGATGTTTAAAAATTGGATTTTAGAGGATGGGTGAGTGAGGGAAGATGCATGAATGGATATGGAGGTAGGATAGGGGCCTGGAGTGACCCAGGGACTAGTGGATGGAGTGGTGAGAAGGTGTAGAAGGCTAACTTGGCTCAAAGAAGGCTGGACCAATGATTGCACAAAATGGTAGGGTTATGTGGGCAAAAGGACAGATGTGAGATGAGGAACCTAGCTAGGAGATGGAACAGATGGCTCTGATGAAGCATAGGTGGATGAAAGAGTGGTATAGATGCTTTTCACAGTGTACATTCAACTGAATCAACAAAGTCTTGCAAGTAATCAAAGTCCTAGCTAATCTAATCTAACTAACAACAAAGTGAATGAACAACAGCTTTATTTGAAAGAAAACCATGTATATCAACTATGGAATGAAACAACTCAGAGATCTGAACACATAACTAACTTCTGCAAATGAAAACAGTACACTAAGGATTGCATGGTAGAGCAAAACAGTGTTTTGTTGGCAGCAATGCCACCTTTTTCCCAACTCACGATCCCACTGAGGGAGAGGTGAGTTCAGAGGTGCTTGATGGCCTTTTTCTATAGATATTCCCTGTTACTAATCTATCAACTAAATCTAAACATAAAAATCATTTTTAATCATCTAAAGCAATCTAAATAAGAAAGCAAGATTTAAATCTAAATAGCATATTTTATTCTAAGAATGCAGCGAAAACACATAAAGGTAAACAAAGGAGGTATTGAGCACTTGAGATGGGCCCAACCCCAAGAGCTACAGCCTCCTAAGAGAGATTCAGAGCTGGTGCAAATTTGGATTCATTTTTATTGAGCAAGAAAAGAAGAGTTACATCAAAAACTGTCCACAAGGGAAATCTTGAAAAGGTGTTGAAATGCCAAGCTAATCTACTGACTAAAATCAAACTACAAACTAGCCAACTTCTGCCTACAAAGTGACTAACTACTAGCTAACCCAAATGAGGCCCTAAGCCTTCTTATTTATACAAATTGAGGACCCCAACAGTCCTCCTAAACTTTAGGGATTTGGCTGCCCAAAACTTGTAGTTAACAGCAGTCCTACTTGACTTGCTTAGTTGCCCTTGTGATAATTGATTTGGTGGCCCTTGAACTATGCGTTGATGGTGGAGAATTCGAGGTAAGGACCCATAAATAAAGGGGACACCTTCTTAAAAATCCTCTCCACGAATTTGGCTGCCAAGTGCTCATTTAAACCTTTGATTTTGTCTCCAAATTGACCAAAAAGACTACACAAAGCACACATTAGACTTGTTGGCATAATGACTAACCCAATTCACTCTATTAGCATAAATATAATAAAAAACATGCAATAAACTAATGAGAATGGTGGATTAAGTCGAATTAGGAGGTTGAATGAGCCCATATAATTATCCATTTTTGGGGCTCATCAATTATTTAATTATTTTTTGATTAAAGCTAAAGAGTTTCAAAACGATAAATACAATTTTTTATGTTGTTTCATTGACTTTACAAAATATTCCTATATGGTCCCTCCAAATAACCTTTGGGGCGATTTATAGGATATTAGGCTAATTTTAGTAATAAGTTTGTAAGAAAGAGTCATTTCAAATATTCTAAGCACAAAGAAAGTAATTGTAATACAGGGGTTAGGCAATGGTTTCCTTTGTACCCTACCCTTTTTGGAATTTACACAAACAAGTTATAATATTTTATGATTCCCTTATTTAGATCCCTATAATAGAAATGCTTATGTATACTTGGTGATATGCACTAAAGATGATGCAAAATATAGTGGGAGGGGGATGTAAAAAACTATAGTTGGATCCAAAAAATAGAAATGCAAATGTATACATGATGAAAGGATGAAATTTGAACAATCCAATATCTAAATGTAAATGGAATAATTTAATCACTCTCTCCAAACAAAGAAATAAAAGAAACATGGTGGGTTATGATTGCATAAGTGAGGAGAAAAAAGGGGGACTTAGGAGGCTCAAAAGGGGTCAAAGACAAATACGATTATTTTATTTTTAGCCTAAAGTATTTTCCTTATACCATCGTAAGGCAGACCAACATTGGAGTTAGTGGGGGAAGTGAGATATTTGGGATTCTTACGAGGACATGTGGCATCACCCCTTCATGCAAATATAATCCAAGCATTTTAATTATGTAGGGAAGTATTCCATCATTCTTCATTGGTAAACATGTCCCTCATAGTGTAAGTTGCTATCTTAAGGATATAATAGATATTATCGGAAATATAGGCCATGTAATTATGATGGAGCTAAGGATGTAAAGCTAGACATAACATTGAATCATTATTAATAGGATGATCTAGAAGAAAGCATGGGTTATTTGAAAACTTACCAACATATAGAAGGTAGTGTTGGGCTATTGGTATCCCCATTTTTTATACAATGTAAGATTAATGGAAGAAATATGTTCCAATGATTTAAATGGAAACGTGATTGTGTTATCCTCATATGATTTGTGTTAGTATTTAAAACATACCCACATTTTCTTTAGGCCTTTTGTCAAACACTTTTCATGAATCTTCAATTTTTTGGCACTGAGAAAATAGGTTGAGAAGATGGTTTCCTCAAAATGAATCTTCCTCAAAATTGTTGTTGATAAGGGGAGAAACATAATGTTTATCCTACATGAAATCATCTAGCATCTAAGACCCTACAATATTTGTTGTCATGAGGACCATAATTTGTGTAAATATTTGATTAAACACTAGCTTGAAAACCTCATTGCTTTTGTACCTAAGATACTTACTAAGTAATCAATCATCCAATCGTAGGCAAGTATTCAAAGGGCTATGACCATAACTCTTAATGAAATCTCCTAACATTTTGGTAGACCCTCCCAAGAACATAAACATTAATTATTCATTCAATTCAAACTATAAAACCTTCTTGGACTCATAAAGACCTCAATCTTGGCACCTCTACATTGATCACCTTGTCTTTGGCAAATTTGTAGTGAAATTGACCACCCCTATCCACCATTTTAATAAAGCTCTATTGAACCTTAAAACCCCTTTCACTATACATTTTCAAAAATAATACTTCATTATACATTTTCAAAAATAATACTTCATTATACATTTGAGCACCTCCACGTCCTCTCACCTTGGCTTTAATAAAATCTATAATAATATCCTATGTACATATGTGATAATGTGGTAAACATTTATAATACCATATTCATTCTTTTAGTTTGATTTAATATCTCATTATCAACTTTTTTAGTTAATTTCTAAAACTTTTCAAATTTGTATATTTAAGAATTCTCTTTATTTTTATTTACATGTTGATGGTCTTTTTCTTAACTAGAGTCCCACTTGGAAACTCTAGGGAAATAAGAGGAAAACTAATCAATTACCATTTGTTGAAAAGAAAAAAAAAAAAATTCTTTGTATTTATCCTAACATCTTTGCATCTTATATTGTTATATTACTTTGATTTTTTTGGCCTCAATGAAAGCCATAGCTAAATCAAAATTATAAACCCTATTTCTAATTATATAAAATATTTCACAAATAACTTTCTAATTTAACATAAATATCTAACTTTTATATATATATATATATATATATATATTATATACATTTACTTATATATTTTAGAACCAAAATTTCAAACAAACTAACCACATATATAAATTTTATTCTAAACATACATATTTTATTTAAAAATAATCTTCAAACCTCCAAAGTTGAATCCACCGTATAATCCACTTCTATAAGTGTTATTATTATTATTATAATAAATATTTACTTTATAACTGTTGTAGATCTAACCCAGAAATATTATAGATCTGATATGAAAATATAAGACAATGTAAATAAACCCAGAAATGATATGAAATGATTCTTTATTGATCAAACTCTTAAGGTAGGGCAACACCATACATTCACTACTTAAGGAAGGAGAATACTCCACAAGCCATATGCTTGTTCATACAAGAATACTTCTCTTCATATCTCTCCATATGGAGTCTCTAGCTTCTATATAGGCCTCATACATACAATACCATGCATTATTACCATGGTTTCCTCATACCATCAACTAATACCATGGGCCCCTTACATTATTATTAACTACTTGTGGTCCCTTACATGACATGGGTTAACCACCTTATTTATTACTATGGCCCATCCCATTATTACATTATTACCTTGGGTACCTCCCTCGGTACCCCATATTACCCCCCGTAGGTATATAACATTCCACCCCCCTTAGCATGTTTCGTCTCCGAAACATGGGAAGAACACAAATAATAAGATCTACTCAAAAGAGTAGTCCACTGGTACCATGCATGTACATCTAGCCATCAAAGAGAAAGGTGAACCCTCGATCTCGCTGGTGCCTCGCTCGCTTGATATGGAAGTTGACCGTGGCCGCTCTTTTGTGTTGATGTGTAGTAAGTGGATCGTCTCTCCTTTGTATCCGTCATGTCACTACTTGGTTTCCCTCTTGATGGTTGTCTTGCGGGGTGATGTGGGTGATGATATGTTGAAGTTTTAACCCACGATGGATTTTGCTTGACTTCCCCCTGTTGTGGTGCCTATTGTGGTGTCTTCTTTTTCAATATGACTTCAACCACTGAGCCCTCCTCTGATGTATCATCACCTATAACCTTTCCTTTTGCAGCCTCTGTTTGTGTTTGATTGTCGATCATCAAAGGCTCATCATTTGATATGTCAGTCCCTTGAACATCTTCTGCTTCAACCTCCATATGCTCTACCTATTTATGGATGGAAATATCCTGTAATGAATTTTCTTCTTTTTACACCATAGCTTCAAGAATTTCTTCTGTACATTAATATTGATAGTACCCGCAGATTCCATCCAAGGATATTCCAAAACAACATCCATATTATCCATCTCTGAAGCATAAAAATCACCATGCAACACATACTTATCCATAGAAATCTTCAAATCCTTATACACGTGAACATCCTCATCATCCTCATCATCATTTCTGGCTCTGATACCACTTGTTGTAGATCTAAACCGGAAATATTATGATAATAGAAATAACCCGAGAATAACAAGATAGAAATAGATAGAAATGCTTCTTTATTATCAAACCCTTATGGTAGGGCAACACCATACATTCACTCCTTAAGGCAGGAGAATACTCCACAAGCCATATGCTTGTTCATACAAGAATACTTCTCTTCATCGGGCAGGTTGAGACACTTCTTTTGGTTAAGTAATCCCCACCATGTGGCTGTCTCATCTTCAAAATGACCCAATGCCAAATATTTCCAATGGTTTTTCCATAATAATTTCGATTTTTTTATGCATTCTTCAATAGTAAGACCATTATCTTTTCCTGTAAAACCGTGACCCGCCATGAAGAGGGTTTTGAAAAAAAAACTTGGCGAAAATTTGAAATTGTCACAGTTTCGTCAATATTGCTCAGAATTTCTATTATAACCTGTTTTTGGAAACGGAACAATCATTCTGCATCTATCCATGTCATAGAAATCTTGATCCAGGCACTGGAATTCCATATTTGCGTTGCTACTCTCCCGCCGTAACCCAAAATTTCTGAAAAAAGAGCTGATTTTAAATCGGCGATATCTCCCTCATCCGGACTCCGATTCGACTGATTTTTTTTTTGAAATTGGGTGTTTTTTCACAAAGACTCCAAATATGCAATTATATCTTGTAGATATTCCACCAGGACGTCTAGATCTACGCCGCAAACTCGCTGTCCTAAAAAATTATCTGCAACCCCACTGATTTTTAAATCAGCGATATCTCCTTCATCCGGATCCGATTTGACCGATTTTTTTTTGAAATCGGCTAGTTTTTCACAAAGAATACAGATCTGCAATCATATTTTGCAGATCTTGAACCAAAACATACAGATCTGATCTGCAAACTCGCCGCCCTTGAAATCCTGCAAAAAGTAAAAAAAAAAAAATCTCCACTTTTGTGCCCAAGAAAGTGTTCTGATACCATTGTTGTAGATCTAACCCAGAAATATTATAGATCTGATATGAAAATATAAGACAATGCAAATAAACCCAGAAATGATATGAAATGATTCTTTATTGATCAACCCCTTAAGGTAGGGCAACACCATACATTCACTCCTTAAGGAAGGAGAATACTCCACAAGCCATATGCTTGTTCATACAAGAATACTTCTCTTCATATCTCTCCATGTGGAGTCTCTAGCCTCTATATAGGCCTCATACATACAATACCATGCATCATTACCATGGTTTCCTCATACCATCAACTAATACCATGGGCCCCTTACATTATTATTAACTACTTGTGGTCCCTTACATGACATGGGTTAACCACCTTATTTATTACTATGGCCCATCCCATTATTACATTATTACCTTGGGTACCTCCCTCGGTACCCTGTATTACACCCTAGATATATAACAATAACATAATTTTTTTAAATCAATTTTATATATATACACCCACACTTATATTGACATCCATATATATATTTATAATTAAATCCATCTTAACCACTTATATTAACATCCGTATATATATATAAATTTATTTCGACCATTATTGTAATAAAACTCTAACCCTTACTTCTGAGCAAAGTTTTTATTTTAAACTATATTCAATATTTTATTAATAATTTTAAATTCACATTAAGCTACATCCATATATGTTTATAGTTAAATTAATCATACTTTCACCGCACGTATAAACTCTTAACCTTTACAATTGCAAAAGCTTTTATTTTTATTATTATTAATATTTATAATAATTTTTAAAATTTAAAATAAGTTTTAATTTTTTTTAAAATTATAAAAATTATTTTATTTTTATTTATATACAAATATTTTCTATTTCAATAAAATTAAGGTTAAATATAGGTTAAAACCACTTCTTCTTAGAGTGCCTCGCGTACAACCACATTAGATCTTAGTGTCATAATCTTTGTCGCAGCATTGACCTTTTTAGCTTTTTAGGATGTCAAAATTATAGTGAGCTCCAAAAGCTTCTTTCCAAGATTTTTGAGCATAAGAATAAAATCTTAAATCAAATTAAAGAATTTATTTCTTTAATTGTGATAGACCAAAATTTAGTCTCACTAAACTCTAACCATCATCATCATAAATATTTTCCATTTTAATAAAATTAAGTTATTCCATTTTGCTTCCTTTGGATCTGTAAGGTATCTAGTTGCATGGCAAGAAACTACCTCATATCACTCTTGAAATCTTCCATCTGATTTGCAAACTCGTTTTTGGATAAGGTACTGCTCCCAACATTTCTACTTGTAGCCATTTGCTCCAGAGGAATGTTTTCTTCTTCTTCTTCCCTTGAGGTTCTTCAAATATGTCTTGTTATCCACCTAAGGGTTCTTTAATCACAGCCATCGAAGAAGAGATAAAGTTGGCTATGTGAAGCAGTGGGGGTGTTGTTGAATCATTTTTCTGAATTATCTCTACTCTTACAAGGCATGAAAGGAAATCTTTTTGGTTGATTTTTTTTTTTTTTTTTCTACTTGTACCTGCAAAACTGAAATAGATTGAACTGCAACTAACTATCTTGCTCAAATGAAAATGAAGAATTGAAATGAAAGCAAGAAAGGACTAATCTATTTTGCTCAAATGAAATTGCAGGAATGAAATGCTAAGCTATGTTTGTAGAATGGAAATTGCGAAATTGAAATGCTAATCTATGAAAGCAGGAAATGTCTACTCTAATTTTGCAAAAATGAAATTGCAGAATGGAAATGAAATAAACTACTTAGCGGAAGGTTGTAGTAGAAAATAGAAGAAAAGCAACAATCACCAATACTCTGACGCCTCCCAGGCAACGATGCCAAAAAGATGGTGGGCCCCAGTATTGCAACAATAATGCTGCAACACATGGAACTCCCTTCTTTAATTTTATCAACCCGGTAGTTCGTAACAAACTTAGAAGCGACAGTGCTGTATGCACAAGTACTAGCTCTTACCACGGCTGTCACTTGATCAGCTGGCACAAGTCCGCTAGGAGATAAAGCCAACTTCTATGAGCTCTCAGAAGAAGCTTTTTAACTGATGGATGAAATCTAACTCCAAGAAGGCTAATCTACCTACAAAAAGAAACTGGAAAGGTGAAAGGAAACGTAAACCCTAGCAAACCCTAATTTTACCAGCTAGCCCTACTGATGCAAGAAAGAGGATGAAAGCTACTGAAAGAGATGCCATTGACTTCTAGGAAGGTAAAATGCATGTGTCTAAGTTATCATTATCTGAAGAAAACATCTTTTTTTATTTTTGAATAAGTTGTCAGAATTATCATGCATGTGCTTTCACTGTTTTTTATTATGCAGAGGTGGATTGGCAAAAGGAAATGCTTGCAGGAGGTTGGGAAGGTTAGAAGAGGTCCTAAGGGGTCCCTAGCACCTTTCTTGAGAGTTTCACAGAGTTTGGCTATCAAGAAATCACATTCGTGAGCTTCTACAGGAAGTCTGCAGGGGTTCTATAGGATGTTCAGGAATTTCTACAGGATGTTCAGAAATTTCTACAAGATGTTTAAAAATTGGATTTTAGAGGATGGGTGAGTGAG
>APFE031449457.1:0-11595 GCA_000404065.3 Pinus taeda | reverse complement strand
TATTTATATAAATTATAATATACCTCCGACGAACCCATGCACCCTGTTTCAGAAAATGACGTCCCCGTCCCCGAACCCACGTTTCCTGGCAACATAGGATTTATTAGTTTAATTTCTTTTTGTGCTCTATTTTTTTGCATCATTTTTGTTTGGGATTGAATGTGCATTTTCTCTATTATTGTTGCATTGAGTTGAGGTTTTTTTGTTGTTGTTGTCAAAAATTCAATGTGTTGTGTCATTTATGTAATTTTTATTTTTATTTTTTTAACTTGCAATTCTTTTTGTGCCCTAGGTTCAACTTCAAACTTCATCTTACATCAAAACTTAAGAGTTCAACCAAGTTACAAACATGCCAAGGAAATTGGACCCTCTATGGGAATTTGGTGAAGCTAATGGAGAGTTTGATAGATGAAACTTGTCTTGCAAGTTGTGTGGGCATTATATGACGAGGGAGTTTATAGATTGAAGTATCACCTTGCAAAAATCCCTGGACATGAGGTGGGGCCTTGCACCAATACAAATCCGGAAATCATCCAAAGAGCCCTCAGATCATTGGAAGATTTAGAGCAAGACAAACTGTCCAAGTCAGATCTAAGGAAGCAACTAGTAGGGAGAGTGTTAGGAGGTGAATATGAAAGTGGCACTGGTTCTATTTCATCATCAATATCTACAACTAACCCTGTAGTTATCTCATCATATTTTGTTCCTAGAACCACGGCTGGTTCACAACCATCTATCTCTTCAATGCTTAAAAAAAAGGAGAAAGAAGAAGCTGACAAGTTATTTGGCAAGTTTCTCCTTTGGAGTGATATTCCGTTCAGCGTTGCAAAGAATAATCCATTTTTCCACTCTGCTGTTGATGCTATTGCAATTGTTGGCCCAGGGTACAAAGTCCCTTCTTATGATGACTTTAGAGGTTGCATTTTTCAAGATGAAAAGGTTGACCGCACCAAAAGATTGGAGGAGTTTAGGGCATCATGGGCACACACAGGATGCACTGTGATGTCTGATGGTTGGATCGATTAGGAGGGGATAAGCCTTATAAACTTCTTGGTTAATTGTCTCAAGGGGGAAATGTTTATGAAATCTGTTGATGCATCTGCACGTATCAAAGATGCAAAATTATTATGTGATTTACTGGTTGTGTTTATTTTGGAGGTGGGTGCAGAACATGTTGTCCAAGTCATAACGGACAACTCTGCAAATTATGTTGGTGCTAGCAAGATGCTTATGGAGAGGCATCCTACTTTATTTTGGACACCTTGTGTTGCACATTGCATTGATTTGATGTTGGAAGACATAGGAAAAATTTCTTTTGTCAAAGATATTGTTGACTCCATAAAAAAAATTACAAAATTTATATATAATCATGCATCTATGCTTCATTTGACGAGAAAATTCACCAACAACAAGGAGTTGGTGCGCCCCGCCATTACATGGTTTACCACCAGTTTCACATCTCTTCAATCCTTCTTGAATTCTATGTGGGATGTGAAGAGAATTTTTCTTTCAGATGAGTGACGTGCTTTGACATTTAGCCGCAAACCAGAGGGAGAGGCCATATGCAGATTAGTTTCATACTAGGAAAACTTCTGGGCGGGAGTGTAGGAGGTGTGCAACATTACTGAACCTTTGGTAAAGGTTCTTTGATTAGTTGATGGTGACAAGTCCGCAATGGGCTACTTGTATGAGACCATGGACAGGGCCAAAGAATCCATTTGGGCCTACTATGATGACAAGGGAGATGAGGGGTTTCAAAACAACTTCTCCTATGGGAAGTGACTGATGAACGATGGAACAACACACTCCATCGTCCCATTCATGCTGCAGGGATCTACCTGAACGCCGCATTTTCTTACCCTTGTGGGTTCTTATTTGATGCTGAGATCATGGATGGATTCTTCACCTGTGTTCAGAGGATGGTGCCATCTCCAACAGAACGTGCATAAATCTTCAAAGAAATGGAGATATACAGGATGGAAGGTGGCACATTTAGCTTTGAGATGGCTGTGGTTGATAGGAAGACTAAAATGCCAGTTATTTTTTAGTTTGTTTCAAATTTCATTGTCTCTTGAAGTTCATAACTTCATATTTTGCTTCAACTTTCAAATTTCATTTTTTTCTTATGTTTATCTTATTTGTAATTTTGTTGTAGATGCATGGTGGAGAAGCTATGGTGCCAGAGTACCTCATCTGCGAAAGCTTGCCATTCGAATCCTCAGCCAAACATGTAGCTCTTTAAATTGCGAGCGCAATTGGAGTGTATTTGAAAAAATACACAACAAGAAGCGCAACAGGTTTAAACTTAAGACGTAAAATATTCCAAAATTTCCAATTAATTTTTGAATTCATTAAATAATATATATATATATATATAAATATATATATATATATTATATTTTTTTAATTAATTATTTTATGATCTTTGTATAGGTTGGAGTCCCAGCGACTTAATGACATGGTTTACATCTACTGCAATCTTCGATTGTGGGTGAGGCAACTTGAGAGGACACCTAATATGGAGGCCATCACATTGGATGGGATTGACACCACTGCTACATGGAGGGTTGAGGCCGAGAGGCCTCTCGTGGAGTCTGCTGATGATTGGTTAGAGCAGGAGGTAGTGGAAGGCGTAGAGGGAGGAGCAACAGAAGGAGGAGCAACAAGAGGAGGAGGTGACACCACCTACCCAGGCTACCCCTACCACCAGTAGAGGACGTGGTCTACCTCCTGTAGCTCCTAGTTCTTCAGCTTCTGGAGCACAACAGAGTCCACTGCCGACTCCACCGGCATTTACATCTAGAGGGAAAGGGAAAACTATTGCATTTTCTCGCAAGAGGGGCAGAGGGAATCAGTAGTATTAGTTATTTGGTTCATTTAATTGTATATGACATTATGACTCATGATATGTGATACATTATTATATTTTTTGTTGATATTTTGAGGCTGAGTTAGGACTGAGGAGTTGGGACTCAGGAGTCAGGACTTATTATTCATGACATGATTCACTGTTATGTGTGATGTATGTATGATGTAGCACTAGAAATGATATTACATATCTTATATATTAGTTCTTTTATCATATTTATGTGTCAATGTATTTATTTTATGTTGTAGATGCTTTAGATTTAAAAAAAATTGATTTTTTTTTTTTTTTTTTTTTTTGTATTTTCCGATTTTTTCTTGTTTTTTTTTTTGTTTGTTTTATTCTTCTTCCGATTTTTTCCCCTCACCGATTTAATCCTGATTGCAATGTTCGCAACACTGATATTATGTCACATTTATAAATGATCATTCAAGAGCTAGAGCACATCCGATGCTACCCCAAATCAACAATTGGAAGAAGAAGTTGCTTGTGTGACGAGCTCCTGGCATATGATAGGAATCCGGGAATGTTTCTCAGATTATTAGGAGGAAAGAATGAATTTTCAGATCACCATGGGGAATAAGGCAAAGTGTACTCCAGTAGAGAAGGGTACCATCAACATCAACACAGGTACCGATGCTGGATGGTCAGAGTAATACTTAGTGAGGAGTATTGCTAGAGCACAGTCCTCGCTAAGAGGGAGTGTTGATTTGGGGTAGTATCGGATGTGCTTTAGCCACAAAATTTGGTGGAGAGGTTGTGGCACATGAGATCTCCAATACCCAGGAAGGGTTTGGGTAGATTCTAAATTGTTCAAGAGATATTAAAATAATTAATATTTTTAATGGAGTCCCTAAGTCTAAACGTAGGGAAAATAAAATATTAATGGGAATTAATATGAAACTGTGTTAGAATGGTCCAAAAGACATGGGTTAAGCCAAATCTAATCTTAGCCGTTGATTAGGGACTTAATCTCTATTGTTGATATGTCAACAGGAAAAGTGTAAGAGGAGGTTTGAGGGTCACTTGGAGAACACACTAGAGTGATCAGTCATTCTATTCTCTAGAGCGGGGTTTGCTAAGAGAGATAGAATTAGTGATCGGGAGTTGCAGCTGAAGGGCATTGAGTACAAAGAGACAAAGAGGTAGAGATAGTGTCTTGAGAGTAGCTTAGTAGCCAAGGAGAGTGACACAGAGCCAGCTAGGGCTCATGCAGGGCCACGCAGAGGCAGTTGTGAGCTGCGCAGAGCCTCAGAGAGGCCATCGTTGCTGACGCAGAGGGCAAGAGGGTTGATGCAGGGCCTCCTAAGGCTAACGCAGACCCATCCGGGGTGACGCAGGGCTAGCGCTGGGCAGAGAGGGGCTAATGCAGTCTAGAGAGAGGATAACGCTGGGGTTTCTGGGGCAGATTGGTGTTGAGGAGCTATCGAAAGGTTTATCCGGGGTTTCAGCCAGGAGATTTGTCAGAAATTCAGAGGTATTACTGCCAAGGAAATTCTCTGTTGGGTAGGCCAGTGTCGACACCCAGATTGTACTTTGATATTGCTTAATAAGAAAAGCCTCAGATAGCTACACCGGTTTTCCCACATTGGGTTTTTCTGGGGACATTGGTCCAAAAATAATGGTGTCATATGGTGTGATTGTTTCTGTTTCTTTTAGTTGCTGATCTGTAATATGTTGAGCATGCACTAGTGTTTATTTTCAGTATTGACATTGTAAATAACTTGTTAAGTAAAATAACAAGTAGGTAGGAATAAATCAGATAAAGTGCATGGAGGGTTTCTAACTAAGTATACTTAGAAACTTCAACATGGTATCAGAGGCCTGATTGCAGATCACTGGAGGACTAAGGACATCAGCTGAGCGGAGCAATAACAGCAGAAAACAACTGTCTCGAGGTGACAAAAGCTGTTTCTAGCAGAGCAGCAACAAGGGAGGGTGACGTAGTGCTTGCGTCATCAAGGGTGAGCCGGAAAGAGGCAACGCAGAGGTTAAGGAAGGCAAAGGGAGCCTCATGCAGAGCCACGCAAAAGTTGGGAGGGTTGACGTAGTTGGCTGAGGATGTCGGGTTGCTGGTGCCGGGATTGCGCAGAGCCTAGGAGCTCTCACCTTCAGGTTGCTGGGGTTTAGAAGGCTGTGGGAAAATTTCGGAGTGGATTTGTTGAGGTACTATAGTTAGAACATTACCCGACAGAGCAAGGCCAAGAGGAGGGAGTTGCTGCCGAGGGTTTCTAGCTGAGTAACCTGGATCCGTGGTTGCACAAGATGGTCAGAGTAGGGGCCATCTTGACAGCGGCAAAAGGATTTCCAGGAGGGAAATCGAGACTCAGAGGGAGTCCAGAAGAGAACTTGCAGATGGGAAATAGAGACTCAAAGGAGTCAAACAAAGAACTTATAGGAGGGAAGTAGAAGAGCATCATGGCACTACACGGAGTAAGAGACCAGGATAGACTGGACGGAGTTTCGAACTTCGCGGTCTAGAAGGCCATAATCTTATCCGTACTTGACAGGAATCATGTTAGGAACTTCGCCTTGAAGGTAATAGCTATTCCAGTCGACCCCAATGATAATGACAAGTACAAGGAGGCAATGGCAAGGGCCAAGAGCATCATCCTTGAAGGGGTCAAGGGTCATGTAGTATCACACATTGCCGAGAAGGAAACGACATATGAGATGTGGGAGGCTCTCAAGAAATTGTATCAGCATACTTCTGTGCAGAGAAGAATGTTACTTGAGAATCAGTTGAGGTCGTATCAGATGAAGAAGGGAGAATCGATCGACACCTTCTTCAGAGGATTGAATGAGATCCGAGATCAGTTGACTGCTATAGAAGCCACGCCGGATCAAGAGTTGATGGTGAGGACAACCTTGAATGCTGTCTCAGAAGACTGGGAGGTATTTGTCCAGAGTATACTGGGCAGAGGGACTCTCCCACCTTGGGATGAGATGTGGGCGACTCTTAGCCAGGAAGAGATCATACGACAGTCGAAAACATGTAGCAGCAGCAAGGGGATCAAAGTCAAACAGGAGGAGAAAGATGTAGCCCTAGCATCTGAGGGAAAGCAGGGAAAGCGGAAGAAAAAGGATCTCTCCAGGATCAAGTGCTTCCACTGTGGGGAGCTGGGTCATTATGCGATCCAATGTCCAAGGAAGAAGAGTAAGGGACAGTCTTTCGAGACTATGGCAGCGCCAACACGGGCAAAGAAGGAAGTTTTGACAGACGATGACTGTGCCATGAGTGCACATGCACCACTTGAGCGGAAGTGGGGAGACATCGAGCTATAGTCAGACGGACTACATGCAATGAGGAGCAGGATCCTCGAGGTACCCCATCTCTTGGATTAGACCATGCTACGGGAGCCCCAAAGAGGAGTAGCAGGACTGGCTAAGTCGGGTAGAGACGGATGCAGATGAAGCAACAGAGAGAGCTACAGTGCAGGAGTCTCGAGACAACACAAGGTTAGCAGGTTGCAACAATGCGAGAGGCACATGAGTGTTGCACTAGTACAGAATGGCACAGAAAGGTGTGTAACAAAGCGAGATGCAGGAAGTTGTTGGAGCAGCGCAGAGGTCAGAGAGGGAGCACTTTTTAGCGGTAGAGGGAGCTTCAACATTAGTGGGTGTCTCTAGCCCAACAGGGAGGTTAGATTGGGAGATCAGTTACTTCTCAGTAACTGAGTTGCAGTGCAGCAGTGGGCAGCACGATGCAGCATGATGAGAGGAGGTGTAGTGCAGATGCAGTGCTGGGAGAAATGACCAGCAACAACACGGATGTAGAGGGAGCTGTTGTACAGATGCATCAATGGCAGTGGCAGGACCATGGGTAGTTGTACAGGATGCAGTAGTGCAGAGGATGTTGGGCAGGAAGGCCTAGCATCAGCACAAGCACCGATGCCGGATGATCAGAGTAATACTCAGTGGGGAGTATTTCTAGAGCACAGTCCTCGCTAAGAGGGAGTGTTGATTTTGGGTAGCATCGGATGTGCTCTAGCCATGAAATTTGGTGGAGAGGTTGGGGCACATGATATCTCCAATACCCAGAAAGGGTTTGGGCAGATTCTAAACAGTTCGGGAGATATTAAAATAATTAATATTTTTAATGGAGTCCGTAAGTCTAAACTTAGGGAAAATAAAATATTAATGGGAATTAATATGAAACTGTGTTAGAATGGTCCAAAATAAATGGATCAAGCCAGATCTAATCTTAGCCGTTGATTAGGGACTTAATCTCGGCCGTTGGTATGTCAACAGGAAAAGTATAAGAGGAGGTTTGAGGGTCACTTGAAGAACACACCAGAGTGATCAGTCATTCTATTCTCTAGAGCGGGGTTTGCTAAGAGAGATAGAATTAGTGATCAGGAGTTGCAACTGAGGGGCATTGAGTACAAAGAGACAGAGAGACAGAGATAGTGTCGTGAAAGCAGCGCAGTAGCCAAGGAGAGTGACGCAGAGCCAGCCAAGGCTCACGCAGGGCCACGCAAAGGCAGTCGGGAACTGTGCAGAGCCTCAGAGAGGCCAGCGTTGCTGACGTAGAGGGTAAGAGGGTTGACGCAGGGCCTCCTAAGGCTGACGCAGATCCATTTGGGGTGACTCAGGGCCAGCGCGGGGTAGAGAGGAGTTGACGCAGTCCAGAGAGAGGCTGACGCTGGGGTTTCTGAGGTAGATTGGTGTTGAGGAACTACCAGAAGGATTATCTGGGGTTTCAGCTAGGAGATTTGTTAGAAACTGAGAGGTATGTTGGGTAGGCCAGTTTCTGCACCCAGATTGTACTATGATATTGCTTAATAAGAAAACCCTCAGATAGCTGCACCGATTTTCCCGCATTGGGTTTTTCTAGGGACATTGGTCCAAAAATAATGGTGTCGTATGGTGTGATTGTTTCTGTTTCCTTTAGTTGCTGATTTGTAATATGTTGAGCATGCACTAGTGTTTATTTTCAATATTTACGTTGTAAATAACTTGTTAAGTAAAATAACAAGTAGGTAGGAATAAATAAGATAAAGTGCATGGAGGGTTTCTAACTAAGTAATCTTAGAAACTTCAACAGTGGAGCCTCCTGGCATATGACAGGAATCCGAGAATATTTCTCAGATTATTAGTAGGAAAGGATGAATTTTCAGATCACCATGGGGAATAAGGCAAAGTGTACTCCATAGGGAAGGCTACCATAGTTTTTCAAATAGAAACGGGAGAGCGGTTCCGTGCTACGATTGTGCTGCATGTGCCAGGACTGGGGATGAACTTACTTTTCGTATCACAACTTCAAGGCAAGGGCTATGACGTTTTCTTTATTAAGGAGAAAGTATACGTCAAACACCCGAGTTGGAAAAAGAAAGTGCAGATCGAAATCAAAAGTAACAGGTTGTACAGGTTACAACTAGAACCACCAATGGCACTGATAGGCAGTAATGGAGACAAGGATTTGAATGAACTATGGCACAAAAGGATGGGACATTTGCACCATGGGGCTCTAAGAATTCTCAGGAAAACTGTAATAGGAGTTCCTGATCTTAGTACAGAACGAGATGATGTATGCAGAGGATGTGCTCTGGGCAAGTATGCCAAAGCAACATTTCCTAGAAGTAAAAAAAGGGCTAAGAGTGTACTAGGATTGTTACACTCAGGTATCTCTGGACCAATGTCCACTAAAGCTCTTAGTGGTGCTGAGTACTTCGTCACTTTCATTGATGATCACTCCATGAAAACTTGGATTTATTTTCTGAAAACCAAGGACGAGGTTTGCTGTCGATTCAAAGAGTTCAATGCTCTGGTGGAGAATCTGACAAGGAAGAAAATAAAAGTTTTGCGCTCAGACAATGGTGGAGAATATGTTGATAAGGACTTCACTGACTTTTGCGCTAGGGAGGGCATCAGAAGAGAGTGGATAGCTTCTTACAATTCAAAGCAGAATGGAGTAGTAGAGAGGAAGAACGGGACCATCGTGGAAGTAGTTAGGGCCATGATGTATGATTAGGATATGCCAAAATTCATGTGGGCAGAAGCATGCAACACGACAATCTATGTCCAAAATAGAACTCCTCATAGGGCATTGGGCAAGATTACTCCAGAGAAAGTCTTCACCGGGAAGACACCTGAAGTCAGCCATTTCAGGATATTTGGGAGTTTAACATATTGCCGTATACCCGAGGAGAAAAGGAAGAAGTTAGATCAAACTGCAGAGAAAGGATATCTAGTGGGATATAGCGAGAGCACTAAGGCATATAAAATCTATCTTCCAGGGAGCAAGAAGGTAGTAGTTCGATGAGATGTGAAATTCATGGAAGATAGAAAAATCTCGAGAAATGCCATCCGAGGAGCAGTGAAATGATGAGCCGTTGGTTAAACCACTTCAACCAGCGGAAGCCAAGAATTCTCCCTCCAAACAAGAAGAATCACAGGAAGAAGAGGAGATAACAGATGCACTTTCTATCAGAGGAAGAATGAGCCGGGAACTTCGACAGATTCTGCGGGATGCGAAAGATTTCATTGTTGCACCAAGAAACAACAAAAGGGAGCGAAAACAGCCATATAGATATCAAGCCTTAGTAGCTCAGGATGGGGAGCCATCCAGTTTTCAGGAGGCCACTCAACATCAAGTTTGGATGGAATACAAATCTATAATGATGAACAATGTCTGGGAAGTAGTGCCTAGGCCTCAAGACAAATCGATGGTAGGTTCGAGATGGATCTACAAGATTAAGTATGCTGCATATGACAGTGTGGAAAAATACAAAACCAGGGTTGTGGCTAAGGGGTATGCTCAGAAGGAAGGAGTTGACTACGAAGAGACCTTCGCCCCAGTAGCCAGGTATACATCTATTAGAATCGTGATATCTCTTGCAGCGCAGATGGGATGGGAGATTCATTAGATGGATGCCAAAACGACATTCTTTAACGGGGTAATAGAAGAGGAAGTATACATTGAACAACCAGAAGGCTTTGAGACACATGAGAAGAAGTCTCATGTATGCAGATTAAAGAAAGCCTTGTATGGGCTCAAACAGGCACCTAGAGTGTGGCATAGTCGAATTGATGGCTACTTGCAGAAGATGGGGTTCGTTAAGAGTGACGCAGATCCCAATATCTACTATTTGGTTGTAAAGAATGAGCCTCTAATCCTAGTATCATATGTGGATGATCTCTTCTTGACAGGATCATCTAGGCTCATCGAGGATTGCAAGAAGAATCTAGCCACAAAAATCGACATGAAGGATTTGGGACAGACATACTATTTCCTAGGGTTGGATGCTTGGCAGCAGAAGGGGGAGATCTTCCTTGGACAAGGGAGATATGCTACAGAAATTCTGAAGAGATTCAGGATGCAGGACGATAGGCCTATGGCTACTCCAGTGATCACCAACTGGAAGAAAATTGATGCATCAGAAGACAAGGATGTTGATCCCACCTTATACAAGCAACTCGTAGGATCGCTGATGTATCTGGTCAATACTAGGCTTGACATTTTTTACGTTGTCAACACCCTCAGTCAGTTCATGGTGGAACCGAAGAGGGTGCATTGGGCAGTAGCCAAACATGTTCTCAGGTATATACAAGGAATAGTTGACTATGGACTCTTGTACACCAGGAGTAAGGATATTAGATTGAGTGGATTTACTGATGCAGATTGGGATGGAAGTCTAGTGGATCAGAAAAGTACCTCTGGGTACTGTTTCAACATTGGATCAGGAATGACCTCCGGTGCAGTAGGAAACAGAAATCCGTAGCTCTGAGCTTAGCTGAAGCAGAATATATGGCCACTAGCACAACTTCGTGCGAAGTTGTATGGCTTAGAAAACTGCTTGTGAACCTATTTAGAAGAAGGATGGAAGCGACCAAGATCATGTGTGATAATTAGAGTTGCATCAAGCTCTCTGAGAATCCAATATTTCATGATCGGTCAAAGCACATTGATATTCAGCGTCGGTATGTCAGAGACTGTGTCCAACGAGGAGCTGTACAATTGAGCTACACTCCTACAGGAGAACAGGTGGGAGACATCCTTACCAAGGCCCTTGGAAGAACAAATTTTACTTATTTCAGGGAGAAGATGGAGATGATAAAGAATCCATTTCAGTAGCAGAAATGGGTATGATGTTTTAATGTAGATGCAGTGTTGGAAAGAAGGACCAACAACAACACAGATGCAGAGGGAGTTGCAATGCAGATGCAGTGTTGGGAGGAATGACTAGCGGCAACACGGATGCAGAGGGAGTTGTAGTGTAGATGTAGTGTTGGGAGGAATGACCAGCAGCAACACAAATGTAGAGGGAGTTGCAGTACAGATGTAGCAGTGGCAGTGGTGGAGCCATGGGCAACAGTACAGGATGCAACAGCGCAGAGGATGTTGGGCATGAAGGCCAAACATCAGCACAGGAACCGGTGTTGTATAATCAGGGTGATGCTCAGTGGTGGAGTATTACTAGAGCACATTCCTCGTTAAGAGGGAGTGTTGATTTGGGGTCGCATCAGATGTGCTCTAGCCATGAAAATTGGTGGAGAGGCTAAAGCACATGAGATCTCCAAGGCCCAAAAATTGTTTTGGAAAATTCCATCCGAATGAAGAGTTATTAAAATAATTAATATTTTTAATGGGTTCCTAAGTTTAAACTTAGGAAAATAAAAATATTAATGGGTATTAGAATTAATATGAAACTGTGTTAGAATGGTCCAAAATAAATGGATCAAGCCAGATCTAATCTTAGCCGTTGATTAGGGACTTAATCTCGGCC
>APFE031449455.1:0-13403 GCA_000404065.3 Pinus taeda | reverse complement strand
CCTCTTCCACCTCTAGCTCCTTCTCCTCCTCCCCCTCTCTCCTTCCCTTTCTCCTCCTAAAACAACCCCTTCTCCTCCTCACTTCCCCTCTCACTCTCCTATTGTACCACCACCACCCTACCCTCTTTCTCCCAATTTTGGTTTCCCTCACCCCAACTCTTCCTCCGTAAACTCTACCCTCTACCCTTAAGCCTCTTCCTTAGAAAAATTAAAATTAGGGATAAATTTTAAATTTAAATTTTGAGTTTTAAAAATAAGCTAAATTTTGGAGGGAAAAGTGAACGAGTTTAATTTCAGTGAATTGTAATTTTAAAATTGTATATATTAATTAAAATTAATACAAATTATTTATATTTTAAAAATAATGTGAAGAAAATAAATAAAAATTGTTGTTCTTACATAAAAGAAAATTATATATGCTTACTTAAGATGTATACTCACTAATTTTTTCTAATTGGAACTTTTTTATTGGAATTTTTATAGCATTGTATCGTATCCAAATTCGGAACTTGGTAAGTATAACATTGCATAGTTGAAAAAGCAATTATCCATAAATGTTATCCATCACAAGAAGGAATTATGGGGAAAATATGCCCTGCCCCTAGGGTAGAGAATTGCCATTACAGGTGCTTCATCTTCCCCTGGATGAGAGATCACATGTCCTCACATATTGAATCACGTGCAATGAGATTTGTGTATATTTATATGCCCACACTACAAGATTTAACTTTGTGTATACATTGACGCTATATAGCAAAGGCAAATATTTGTAATAAAATTAAATTTATAAAACTAAATTTAATAAAAAGTCAAGTGAAAATTGTAATTAAGTTGCATTGTAAAGGAGAGTTAAATTAGAAATAAATGTAAGTTTTTTATTTTGATAAATGAAGGCGAGCTAAATTCATGTAATAAAATTGTGTTGCTAGTCGATTAACTCCACAAGTAAAGTTAAGTTGATTGAAATAAAAACAAATTTTAATTCATCATGTAAATATACGACTATTGATGGATTGATTAAAATAACCAAAATTTAATTGAATACAGATAGAGAGTTAATTAGACAAAAATACAATAAGCACTTAAAAACTGATTAAACTCGTCAAGTTGATGGGAAACGTGTTATACAAAAAGCTCATTAAACTGGTCAAGTTGATGGGAAACATGATATACCAGTTCAATTATTAAAAGTGTTTGTAAAAACCACTATTCATAAAATATTAAATTTACTTGAGATGGAAAATTCATTCTTGGCCAAAAAGAATGAAAGGTTTCACATTTACATACTCGTAACTCATAAGATGACATGAACACGTAGTTAAACCTGCAACATTTGCAATCAAATTGATAGAGAGGAATGATATATATAAATTGAACTCGATGCCATGGGAGAGCCTAAAATCATACCATATACATAGAATTGCATGCCATCCATGTATACAGTTATTGCTCTCCATAAACTCAAAAATTGTAAATCCTCTTCTCCTCTATTCACACACAGCCATCACTGGCCCACAGATCAAAACATATTTAAACCACAGATTTACTTGCTCACTCAGACTCAGACTCACATTCAAAATAGCCAGACATCCAAGAACACATACTAAAATGCTCCAAAATAACAAACATACTGTCACAACCCTCTATACCTAAAGTTAATATACATTAAAAAAAAATTAATTAATATCCCTGTTTCTTACCCAACATCGGATCAAAGCACACAATGTCATGGTAACGTGAATTGTTATATAACGTTGGTTTAATTAAAATGCAACCACAATTATCTTAATTATGCCAGGACCATATAATGTTTAAGTTGACGGTCCATAACTTTAATCCACCTCACGTTGCATTGTAGTATTAACAAATACCTGACACCTGTCTTACGGTTCAGTCATCCATTTGCGGTAGCTGGGGCATTTATGGTAACAGCGTGGCTACCACTCCCTCGGGATCGTCATTGCAATGGACGATCGTGATTTCTCTCAACGATCGGACGGTGGAGGGCTTAAGGGTTTTGGCGGCATTGTATTTAGGGTTTACATCCAGATGTTTCGGGTCATTTGTCATTGTTTCTGATCTCCGAGAGCGGCTCTTTGCTCCAATGTCCGCCATAGCCCCTTTCGATCTGGTCTCCGCCATTGTTAACTCCACAGACCTTGAACTACCGTTGGCGGCGAGCTCTGTTGATGTCCTCCTCGACGCGTCCATGGATGGTAAGTAATCCTTTGTTGCGGTTTTTACAGTAAGTCTATTTCCTCTGCATTTATATGATTGATAACCCGTTGTTTGTTGCTGGCAGGTACCGGTGCTAGCATGGTGATGGCAGATGCGACGATGTGCAGAGGTCTGCTCCACTTAGCTGACCAGGTAAGTCCTCAATGTTCACGGCTTTCCGTCATTGGTTATTGTTATAATTGTCGCCTTATAATCTTTTCCTCCCAGGACTGTTGCTAAACCTGCTATTCGAAGGCGTATGACAATTGTCTCCTTTTGCACTTGATTTCCTCTGGAATACATACAGGTTCCTAGGATTATAGGTTGTCCTGAGCTTTTTATTGTACGAGCCGAGTTACTCTAGAGAAACTTTGAAACTGGTTTAATTATTCGGTCCTCAGTGATTTGTATATAATGGTTTCATTCACTGTAAATTATAGTTTGACATATACTGAGTTTTCTTTTGGGTTTATTTCCGACTTGGTCGGTAGCGTACCATGATGGTTTTCCCCTGTACTTATTATCCAGTAATATATATGGGTTTTCATGATTAAATGACAGGGTTTGCTTCTATTCCTTCGAATGTTAAAGATTGTAATCATATTTGTCGTTTACTTCACCTGTATGGGTTTTCCATGATTATTATCAGACCTGTATTTTTCGGCCGTCGGCCTGTTCATGATTTCATGGTATAAAAGTTTAATTCGTACTTAAATTATCCGGTTGATGACTTCTCTCTCTGAGATTAGCTCATTATACCATTAATCCGGTTTTTATGAGTTTTTACTGTATAAAGTTTTTTTCTGGGTTTCGAGGAAAGGCCGGTTCGACCGGAAAATGATAAAGCATTCTGCTGTTACTCATTTATTATGGTATATGCAGGGTTTTGGTTCCAACTATTTTATTTAGTTATCTTTTCTTTTATTAATGAGTAGCCTTTCGGATGCTTACTCCAGCAATTAAATTTCGGTCCTTAGACCTCGGCATCTTGCTGTAGCTTTGCCGCTACCAGGTGGTATCCACCTGTGCATGCTTCCCAAACCGCAACTTAGTTACTGTTGGGATTCTACGCTTGTATTATATCATGACTTTCTTCTTTACGTATTACGGAATGTTTTACCTGAACTGGTTTAGCGAATCTATCGCTATCAGGATTTGTCTATTATTTGTTAATAGAACTTATGCGAATTATACCATTTGACTATTCTTTGTTTTATATATATTGTTATTTGTTCGTATTTGTCACCTACCAACTATCGCTTGACAATACAAGGGTTTTCCGTTCGGGTTCACCCGACGGTTAACCACTACATTTACTTTGATACTCTATCTCTGATACAGAGATGGGTTGTCTGTATTCTGGATGTATTTCTTAAACATTTTCAGACAGACTTTATTCTATTGCTTGCTAACCTTATTATTGTTCTGCTTATGAACCACAGTCTGCGTGGTTGTTTATTTAGTTTTGTCTTTCATGTATGATACTGTACAGGATTTAAATCTACACTGTCTTTAGCTAACTACCTGTCTTGTTCACGGTTTATATAGTATATGATTCACATTAATATAAGAACAGAGAATAATGTACAGGTTCTGTATACACTTTCAGTAACAGCTTCTCTCTTTCTTTTTTTATGTATTTGGTACAGAATAATATAAATGACAGTAATACCTTTAATAATTTCAAGTACTGTATCACAGTGTAATTAAGATTAAAATAGTCATAACCAAACTATTAATACTATCATCAATACCCAATCTTTGGGTCTTGTAGAGTCGAAATACTTACCTGTATCTCGGTTGCTTCCTTCTGCCCCTCTACCACCCGTAGAAGGCTATTTGATGCTTGATATCCTCCCAGCCACGAGACCAGTCATCTGTACTGCGTCTCTCCCCCAAGCGATCCCTTGCTGGCCACAGCCTCTGCAATAGGGAGCACGATTGTGCCTGTGCTATCTGGTCCACACCAGACGTAGCACTACTCTCTTTTGCTGAGAGCCTTCTTTCCTTTCTTTTCTTGTTTGTTCCAAAAACAACCCAGGTCTTTTCTTTTTTTTCCTTTTCTAAGGAGAAGAGAAAACAGTTAGGGTTTTCCCCCTAATGTACTGGCAACTGTTTTTCCTTTCATTCTCATGCACAAAGAGAGAAATAACTTTTCACATGAAATTATCATGCACACATAATTATGCATTTCATTTAATTTAAAACATATAATATTTCCATCACTTCAAGAAAATAGTAATTTCTGTTTTATCTTTACCACAGAGTAAACAAGTAATTTATCTACGTAAAATATTTGGTCATTACATCTCCTCCCCCTGAGATTGGACACTGTCTCGGTGTCTCTCAGAACCGAACAGACTTGGATAGGTTCTCCTCATTAATTCCTCATCTTCCCAAGTGGCCTCGTCAGGCCCAAAATGTCGCCATTGAACCTTAACTTGGGTAATAACTCGTTTCCGCAGCTGCACTTCTCTCTGGTCGAGAATGCTCAACGGTTCGACCAGAACTTCTCCTTCCGGTTCGACCTGCAACACACAATTTGTAAGTTAGTCCTTTCCATTCATGTGCAATTCTTGCGGAATTTATCATAACTTATACCCACCTGAATCTCTTGCCATCAAATTACATGCCTAGGGTCATACACATACTTCTTTAGGACAGAAACATGAAATACGTTATGAACTCGGATGTGACTTGGTAGGGCCAGTTGATAAGCTACTGGTCCGACTCTTGCCAAAATTTGGAAGGGTCCACAATACCGTGGTGCCAGTTTGGCGCATCTGCTCCACTGCAATGTACTTCTTTTGGCCTGAATCCGAATATACACATGGTCCCCAATCTGAAATTCCTTAAATCTCCTTTTACGATCAGCGAAGTTCTTCTGCCTATCTTGGGCAGCTTTCAAGTTGACACGTACTCTTTTCACCATATCCTCCATTTCTTTTAGCATTTCAGGACCTAAGCTCAATTTATCTTCCGGTCCTCCCCAACTAGTGGGTGTACGACATTTTCGTCCGTACATAATTTCGAATGGGCTCATCTACGTTGAAGTATGGTGACCGTTATTGTATGCGAATTCTACCAGATGTAAATAATCTTCCCACTTCGTGGGTTGCTGCATAACATAAGCCCTTAACATGTCTTCTACCATCTGGTTCACTCGTTCCATTTGCCCATCAGTTTGTGGGTGGTATGCCGTACTAAAGTTTAGTTGAGTCCCTAATTCAGCAAATAATGTTTTCCAAAATGCTGATGTGAATTTCACATCACGATCGGAAATTATGTTTTTCGGAAGCCCATGTAACCTAAATATATTCTGCATAAAAATATGAGCAATCTGTGCAGCTCTATAGGTAGATTGCACTGGTATGAAATGTGCAGCCTTACTCAGCTTGTCCACTACTACGAAAATGGAGTCATTATTCCTTTTTGTCTTAGGTAATCCTGTGATAAAGTCCATGGAGATGACCTCCCATTTCCATTCTGGAACTGGCAGTGGTTGTAACAATCCTGCTGGGTGTTGGTGTTCAGCTTTAATCTGCTGGCATTCCAGGCATTGCGATAGGTATTCGACAATGTTCTTCTTCATTCCTGGCCAGAAATACTCTTTTCGGATTGCTGTTATCATTTTCTGATAACCTGGATGACCTGCGTAATGACTAACATGAAATTCATCCATAATCAGATTTTCGATCTTGCTTTGATTTGGCACATGTAACTGTTTCTTGAAATAAATTCTGCCAGCATCGTCTAATTCATATTCTTGTTGGCTGTCCTCCCTAGCAGATTGCTGTATTTGTAATTTTAGCTGCTGATATTCAGTGTCTTGATCTGCAGTTTCCTTTATAATTTCTAGGAAGGGACTTTTCCACCCACTAATGGAAATTTCATACAAACTCTGTACCTTCCGGCTCAAAGCCTCTGCTACCTTATTTTCCTTCCCCTCCAAGTGTTTTATATCAAAATCAAAACCACTTAAAAAGTCTACCCATCTCGCTTGTCTAGCATTTAAGGTAGGCTGGCTGAAGTAGTTGGTTAAGCTGTGGTGGTCGGTATGCAGCAGAAATTTTCTGCCCATGAGATAATGCCGCCACATCTTCAGGGCATGTATCACGGCAGCCAACTCCAAATCATAAGCAGAATACTTCTGCTCATGTTCTTTTAGTTTGTGAGACTCGTAAGCTATTACCCTGCCTTCTTGCATTAAGACTCCTCCCAATCCTTCTTTACTGGCATCCGTACATACCACGTAATCCTTATTAGGATCTGCTATACTTAAAACAGGTGCCGTGGTGAGCAAATGTTTCAATTGCTCAAAACTTTTCTGACAATTTGGAGTCCAATGAAACAATTTCCCCTTCTTCTGCAATGAGGTAATGGGAAATGCCACCTTAGAGAAACCTTCTACGAATCTCCTATAATACCCTGCCAAACCCATAAAAGATCGGACATCCGTTACATCTTTGGGAATTGGCCAGTCCATTATAGCTTTAATCTTTTCCGGATCCACTGCAATTCCATCCTTTGAGATCACGCGACCCAAATACTGAATTTCTTCCTTGAAGAAGTCACACTTGCTAAATTTAGCATACAACTAGTGTTCCCGAAGGGTCTGTAGAACTATTCGAAGATGCTCATGATGTTCTTCAATAGTGCGTGAATAAATCAAAATATCATCAATAAATATCAGCACAAACTGATCCAAATAAGGATGGAAAATACCATTCATTAGACACATGAAGGTTGCCGGGGCGTTGGTGAGGCCAAACGGCAAAACTACAAATTCATAGTGTCCATACCTAGTTCTAAAGGCTGTTTTTGCGATGTCTTCATCTTTAATTCTGATCTGATGATAGCCTGATCGTAAATCGATCTTAGAAAACACGGTTGCGCCTTTCACCTGGTCGAACAATTCATCTATCCGGGGAAGAGGATATTTGTTTTTAATAGTCAACTTATTCAATTGTCTGTAATCAATACACATCCGAAGGGTGCCGTCTTTTTTCTTAACAAATAACACCGGGGCTCCCCATGGAGACACACTCGGACGAATGTAGTTCTTCTCGAGTAACTCTTGTAACTGCATTTTTAATTCTGTCAACTCAGGTACACTCATTCTGTAGGGCGCTTGTGACACCGGTGCAGCCCCTGGTACTAACTCTATAGCAAAGTCTATATCTCTTCGCGGCGGCAGCCCGAGGATCTCTTCCGGAAACACATTTGCAAATTCTTGTATTACGGGAATATTGTTCAAAGATGCTGTCTTGTCCTTAGAATTTGCATAACCCACTTGAATGGCATACACTTGACAGCCCTTCCGTACACATTTTACCAGTTGATTTGCAGTTATCGGCCGGACCTGCACAGGTCGCCTAATACCCTGCATTTCTTTGTTGTTCCCTTGTTGATCTCTGTAATAGATAATTTTTGTTTTACAGTCAACCAATGACCAATGCTTTTCCAACCAGTCCATTCCAATTAAAATATCATAAGAACCCAGAGGAAGTATGTTCAGGTCAGCTGTTACTGGCTGGTCTGCTATAGTGAAGGAACAGTTATTGATCTTAGAGGTTACCCTCCGCTTGGCTCCAGTGGCCAATTGTACTAACCAAGGGTTTTTAAATTTAACAGATTGTAAATTACAACGCTCTACTACTTTTGGGTTTACATAACTTAGCGTGGCCCCAGGATCAATCAAAACAGATATGGGAAGGTTTGAAATTTTACCTTCGAACTCAACCATGGTTGGCTGGTACTCCGCCTGCTGATCCTCCAATGCTGCATTGATTCTGGGTACGCTCCGACCCACTTCGCCAACAGTTGAAGCTTCATGAATCTGGGATCACTGTTTAGCCCCCTTTCGCTGTGGACAATTCTTAATGTAATGAGGTCCCCCACAACCCCAACACTGTAAAGGAGGTCTTGTTGTTCCTTCATTATCCAACCTGATTGGTTGTTCGCTGGCCTTGGGTTCATTTGCAGTTCTGAACTTGGGTGCAGTCTTTGTCGCAAATCTGTTATTTATTCCTTTACCAGTCCCTTTAATTCCACTACTGCGATTTCCTTTGAAGTTTCCAACTAACTTGAAATTCTTCTTCTCACTCCACTTTCTATTAGCAGTTTCTCCTTTTTGTTTGCCTTGCTGATAACAGATTCTAGCCTTGCGGATTACTTCGTCCATCAATTTCGGATTATCGAATTCAATTCTTTCCCGCATGTACGGGGGTAAACTGCTAACGAATTGCTGCACTTTCGCCTTTTCCTCCCTTATATATGGGACGTAGCGAAGTAATGAAGTAAAACGGGTAATGAACTCATCCATAGTCTGCTGTCCTAATCGCAGGTCATGAAATTCTCTGGCTTTCTCATCATAGAAGCGTTCAGTTAAATATTTCTCCTTGAAGAATTTTTGGAAATTGTCCCATGTTATGTTTTGCTCAGTAACCCCTTTGACAATCTTCACTTCTTCCCACCATAAGGTAGCTTTTCCTTGCAACTGGAAGATGGCCAGTCGTGCTTTAAGATTATGATCGTATTCATAAAGTTGGAAATACTTGTTCATGTTTATTAACCATGCTTCAGCTGCTTCCTCATGTTCTCCGTCAAAATGTGGTGGCTTAATCTTTCGGAATTCCCCTTGTAATTCCATCCTTTGTCTTTTTGAGGTTTGCTGTTCGAATGCATTGTCCGAGCGTTCTTCCTGCTCTTCTGATCCTTCAGGAGGTATGTGATGGTTCTATTCTTCTGACATCCTTAGATGTTCCACACTAGGATTAGCGGGCAACTGATTTTGTCTATTGGACAAGCTTTTTAAAATCCTTTCCTGCTCTATTGTTAATCGAGCATTGTCTTCTCGCAACCGAGCCATCTCATTTTTCAACTCCTGTACTGTTTCCAAAATGGCTTGGTTCGTAATCCTCGCTTCCTCTCCAAGTTGTACCCATAGCTCTGGGTTATTGTCCGTGCCAGTCATGCCCTATCCCATTACAGGTCGTCGGGACGTGTTCTCTGCCCTCCTCATGTCTTCCGTTCTCAGAATCCACTCCTGTAAAAAAAAAACAGTTCAAGAGTAATAATGGAATGATTATTTATTAACTGAATTACTACAGGGTCCATTCATTATTGTCTTGCCCAGAGGCCACAGCACTGTATCTGGGCTCTGATACCATATGTCACAACCCTCTATACCTAAAGTTAATATACATAAAAAAAAAATTAATTAATATCCCTGTTTCTTACCCAACATCGGATCAAAGCACACAATGTCATGGTAACGTGAATTGTTATATAACGTTGGTTTAATTAAAATGCAACCACAATTATCTTAATTATGCCAGGACCATATAATGTTTAAGTTGACGGTCCATAACTTTAATCCACCTCATGTTGCATTGTAGTATTAACAAATACCTGACACCTGTCTTACGGTTCAGTCATCCATTTGCGGTAGCTGGGGCATTTATGGTAACAGCGTGGCTACCACTCCCTCGGGATCGTCATTGCAATGGACGATCGTGATTGCTCTCAACGATCGGACGGTGGAGGGCTTAAGGATTTTGGCGACATTGTATTTAGGGTTTACATCCAGATGTTTCGGGTCATTTGTCATTGTTTCTGATCTCCGAGAGCGGCTCTTTGCTCCAATGTCCGCCATAGCCCCTTTCGATCCGGTCTCCGCCATTGTTAACTCCACAGACCTTGAACTACCGTTGGCGGCGAGCTCTGTTGATGTCCTCCTCGACGCGTCCATGGATGGTAAGTAATCCTTTGTTGTGGTTTTTACAGTAAGTCTATTTCCTCTGCATTTATATGATTGATAACCCGTTGTTTGTTGCTGGCAGGTACCGGTGCTAGCGTGGTGATGGCAGATGCGACGATGTGCAGAGGTCTGCTCCACTTAGATGACCAGGTAAGTCCTCGATGTTCACGGCTTTCCGTCATTGGTTATTGTTATAATTGTCGCCTTATACCATCTTTTCCTGCTAGGACTGTTGCTAAACCTGCTATTCGAAGGCGTATGACAATTGTCTCCTTTTGCACTTGATTTCCTCTGGAATACATACAGGTTCCTAGGATTATAGGTTGTCCTGAGCTTTTTATTGTACGAGCCGAGTTACTCTAGAGCAACTTTGAAACTGGTTTAATTATTCGGTCCTCAGTGATTTGTATATAATGGTTTCATTCACTGTAAATTATAGTTTGACATATACTGAGTTTTCTTTTGGGTTTATTTCCGACTTGGTCGGTAGCGTACCATGATGGTTTTCCCCTGTACTTATTATCCAGTAATATATATGGGTTTTCATGATTAAATGACAGGGTTTGCTTCTATTCCTTCGAATGTTAAAGATTGTAATCATATTTGTCATTTACTTCACCTGTATGGCTTTTCCATGATTATTATCAGACCTGTATTTTTCGGCCGTCGGCCTGTTCATGATTTCATGGTATAAAAGTTTAATTCGTACTTAAATTATCCGGTTGATGACTTCTCTCTCTGAGATTAGCTCATTATACCATTAATCCGGTTTTTATGAGTTTTTACTGTATAAAGTTTTTTTCTGGGTTTCGAGGAAAGGCCGGTTCGACCGGAAAATGATAAAGCATTCTGCTGTTACTCATTTATTATGGTATATGCAGGGTTTTGGTTCCAACTGTTTTATTTAATTATCTTTTCTTTTATTAATGAGTAGCCTTTCGGATGCTTACTCCAGCAATTAAATTTCGGTCCTTAGACCTCGGCATCTTGCTGTAGCTTTGCCGCTACCAGGTGGTATCCACCTATGCATGCTGCCCGGACCGCAACTTAGTTACTGTTGGGATTCTACGCTTGTATTATATCATGACTTTCTTCTTTACGTATTACGGATTGTTTTACCTGAACTGGTTTAGCGAATCTGTCGCTATCAGGATTTGTCTATTATTTGTTAATAGAACTTATGCGAATTATACCATTTGACAATTCTTTGGTTTATATATATTGTTATTTGTTTGTATTTGTCACCTACCAACTACCGCTTAACAATACGAGGGTTTTCCGTTCGGGTTCACCCGACGGTTAACCGCTACATTTACTTTGATACTCTGTCTCTGATACAGAGATGGGTTGTCTGTATTCTGGATGTATTTCTTAAACATTTTCGGACAGACTTTATTCTATTGCTTGCTAACCTTATTATTGTTCTGCTTATGAACCACAGTCTGCGTGGTTGTTTATTTAGTTCTGTCTTTCATGTATGATAATGTACAGGATTTAAATCTACACTGTCTTTAGCTAACTACCTGTCTTGTTCACGGTTTATATAGTATATGATTCACATTAATATAAGAACAGAGAATAATGTACAGGTTCTGTATAGACTTTCAGTAACACCTTCTCTCTTTCTTTTTTTATGTATTTGGTACAGAATAATATAAATGACAGTAATACCTTTAACAATTTCAAGTACTGTATCACAGTGTAATTAAGATTAAAATAATCATAACCAAACTATTAATACTGTCATCGATACCCAATCTTTGGGTCTTGTAGAGTCGAAATACTTACCTGTATCTCGGTTGCTTCCTTCCGCCCCTCTACCACCCGTATAAGGCTATTTGATGCTTGATATCCTCCCAGCCACGAGACCAGTCATCTGTACTACGTCTCTCCCCCAAGCGATCCCTTGCTGGCCACAGCCTCTGCAATAGGGAGCACGATTGTGCCTGTGCTATCTGGTCCACACCAGACGTAGCACTACTCTCTTTTGCTGAGAGCCTTCTTTCCTTTCTTTTCCTGTTTGTTCCAAAAACAACCCAGGTCTTTTCTTTTTTTTTCCTTTTCTAAGGAGAAGAGAAAATAGTTAGGGCTTTCCCCCTAATGTACTGGCAACTGTTTTTCCTTTCATTCTCATGCACAAAGAGAGAAATAACTTTTCACATGAAATTATCATGCACACATAATTATGCATTTCATTTAATTTAAAACATATAATATTTCCATCACTTCAAGAAAATAGTAATTTCTGTTTTATCTTTACCACAGAGTAAATAAGTAATTTATCTACGTAAAATATTTGGTCATTACACATACTAAAATGCTCCAAAATAACCAGAATTGAAATATATTTTTGTAGAGCGATTCCCTCACTTCATTCAACTGGTATATTCCCAACCCTACGGGACATATGTACTTCCCACGTTTCATGGAATCCAAGTTTTCATAGTTTCCCTAATATAAACACATTGGCCATTGGATATGCTTTTGTCGGGGAATATAACAAACACACGGGGCATTGGCGTTGTGGAATATGCCGCTTTCTTTGTTAGAGAGTATAACAAACTTGACTTATAACAAACGCACGGGGCATCGTTGGAGTGGAATATGCGGCTTTCAGGGGCATCATTGGAGTGGAATATGCGGCTTTCATTGTCAGAAATAACAAACTACAGGCGTGACATCGTTGGAATGGAATATGCCGCTTTCTTTGTTTGAACGTTTACGCCGGAGCCATGGCGCCGTAAATACCATGTTCATACTCGGTATCTAATTCACGATTTACGTAATTTAAGTCACTTTTTCGAGCAATTTCGAGGAATTCCCGGTTAATAATCAAAATTCAATCCTTCTTGGCTTTTCAAAGGTCTCCAATCCTTCCTAGAAATACAATTTTTATATTACTTAATATTATTTTAATATCTAATTATATTAGAATTAATTTTGTTAATTATTTAATTTATATTAGAATTAATTTATTAAATTATTTAAAATCTAATTATTTAGAAATACTTAATTTTAAAAATATAATTATTTCAAAATTTGATAATTGTAAAAATGAAAATTGCAATCTCGAATACTCTACAAATTAAAAAATTAATTAAATTTTGAAAAAGAAAAAATACTTATGGCAAAAAAAAAAAAAGTTAAAAGGGTACTCCTGAAATTTAAAAGAAAAAAGTGACTTGATTTCATGAAAGTGGACAGAAAGTGCACAAAGTTAAGATGTAAATTCAAAAGGTGAAAATTTAATTATAAATAAGCAACAAGCATAAATATCATTAGTGTCTTTTTGTTATATAGTAAAATTGTTAAAATTAAGTTGAAAGATAGTTTGTTTAATAGAAAATTTCCCTCTTAGAATTTAGGATTATTAATATTATTCTCTAATAAATAAAAAAGGCATATGGATTAATAGTCTTTTTAT
>APFE031449449.1:0-11264 GCA_000404065.3 Pinus taeda | reverse complement strand
AAAATAAACATTAAATTAACCCTATGAATATTGAAATTAATTGGATTAAAAATTGATGAAAGTTATTTAATGGAACCTATATTAATGAAATTAATGATGTCACTATTAATTATTATTATATTTTTTATTTTATTTTATTTGAATATTATATTGTAGTTATCTATGGTGTGACAATTCTTCTTGGTTGGGTGTTGTCCTGAACTTGCCTGGCTCTTTCGCGTAGCTCTTCAATATATCTCTTGAGTTTACACTGTTGTTGGGTCTGTTGAAGGGTTTCTCCATTGTGATCACCAGTTGTGGCAAGTGATACGCCTCTTGAAAGTCCTTCGCCTTAAAGTTAGCAAGTTGTGTTCCACTGTCACTACACAAAACCATTGTCTCGGGATCAGTATGCTAGACAATCTAGTGGATCATGCCCGCGCAGGGAGACGGCGGGATACCTGCATGCAATCTGGTATAAACCAGACTTGTGAATGTTGACATAGACCCTACAGGCTTCCCGATTTTCCTCAAATGTGCCTAAGAATGTGTCATTGATGTCCTTCCATTTCATCTTGATATATTTTTCTATGAATAGCTTGGTGTCTTCATAGATAGGCAAGCTCATAGACACTTGTTCAACTGCATCTCTTGTTCCACTTTCAATGGTGTCCTTCGACCCTACTCTCTTGGAGGCCATTGAACCTAAAGTGTTGATAGACAGACAAACACCTGTGATACCTAGAGACATAGCAACACTCATGGCAAGAAATATGTCAGTTGATAACCAAAAGCAACTTGAGTACTAACATGCAAAATACCCGGGTGAATGACTAGGAAGATTGCGCAATTTTCATGGGGAGGGTGGGAGACTGACTACCAAAATTGCAAAAGGCACAGTCTAGGCTGGAAGGATTCTTACTAACTACCGGAACTGCACAATGCACAGTCTAGCTTGGCCTGTTGAGGACTGAAACCTCGCAATGCACAGTTTCAGTCAGCAATGACATGCAAACCCAGAAACTGCATTGCACAATTTCTGGTGCCAACAAGGCATTGCCTCCCATAATTATGCAAATCAAGCCTAGAAGCCAGTTCTGGGCTAGATTTGCATAATTTATGGAGGGAAGGTAGAGCCTTCACTCTCAGAAATTCCCATTGCTAGATGGGCAAGGCAAGGTCCGAGCCAAGGCAGCCCAAACCCGCTAATGGGTGTCTGAAAACATGAAAAGTTCTGAATGCATGGCAAATATAAGTGTAAACAAGAGTGAATGATCATGAATGCAAATAGTGAGTGTTGGATTTAGAAAATGGGAAAACAAGTATGTGTGTGGAGCGAGTCGCCGCAATGGCAACTGCCAGTGCAGAAACAGTGTCATGCATGCGACAGCAGTGAGATGCAATGAAAAACTTGAAACGGTGCTTCTACAAGCTAACACACATTAAAATGACAGTAAGCATTCAACTAAACTGAGCAAACACCATTCACACAAAGAAAAATACAAAAAGCGACAGAAAAGCAACAAAAGACATGAAAAGCAGACTTACCTGGAAAAAGTTGAGCTGAATGTGCCGAATGCTCCTAGATGTGATGTGGGATGTCACAGTTCCAAGATCAATGTGATGAATGAGCTCTGAAGAGTCGAATAAATAAGTTTGATAATATCGAGTTTTACAACGCACATGCCACAAATCTAGCAAAAAGCAACACTTGGCGGGAGGTTTCTAAAATGGATTTTTCATGTAACCTCCAGTTTCTAAAAATGGATACCTAAAATCTAGGGATTCTTTTTTGCTTTTTGCATTTTTTTCTTTCTGAGAAAAAGAAGTCCATGCATGCAAACCAAGATTGCTCAGTCCTTGAGGGGACTGGTCAACCTGGGAGCACATGCAATAGTCTGCACGCCTGGGAAAGACAATTATGTAGTTTCTAGGCTAAGCAAGATTGGTTGTCCCTCTTGCATTGCACAATTTTTGGACTGAATCCCTCGTTGTCAGTCAGAATTGTGCAATTTCTTAGGTGAAGCCCAATGTTGGTCTGAATTGCACATTTTCTAGAGGGAAGGCTTCCTGGCTGGATTGCACATTTTTGGAGCCCAAATGGATTGTACAATTTTTGGAGGGAAGATTGGTTCCCCTTTATAATTGCACAATTTTCTAGGTGAGCACCTCAGCCAGAAAAATGGCTAAGTCTATAATGTCAGCATGTAGGTGGGAGGTAAACAAGTTGACCAACATAGGGTGGTAAGCCACTGAAACTCAACTAAATCCTATGTACTTGGATATTTCAAGACATGTTGCTAAGGATGGTTGGTAGGGAGGCTCCAAAACAAAGCTAAGGAAAAATTTTGGAGGGTGGTTGTAGCTACTACAACAAAACCTTAGGATTACTATTAAACCCTGGGAATATAAACCATAAGATTAATATTAGAAACCTTATGATTAATATTATAAACCTAACAAATTAATACTACAAAGCCAAGGGATTAAAATTATAAACCCAATGGATTATAAAATTAGGTTTATAAACCAAGGGGAATAATATTAAACCCAAGGGATTAATATTAAAAATATCAGGGATTAATAAACCTAAGGATTATTAATATTATAAACCCAAGGGATTAATAAACCCAATGGGTTGTTAATATTATAAACTCGAGCCATTAATAAACCCAAGGGACTAATATTAAACCCAAGGATAAATATTATAAATCCTAGAAATATAAAATCTAAGATTAATAAACCTAAGGCATTAATATTAAACCATAAGATCAATATTATAAACTCTTATTTTATAAATTATAAACCCAATATTAAAAGGACCTAGTATTATAAACCTAGCATTAAACCCAATTTTTGTAATGTAAGAATGAGACATAGAACAAATTCCAATGTAATGTAACATGGCGACCAACTGACAGGAATAAAATTAAACCCAAGGATTAATATTAAGCTATAGGAATATAAACCCCAAGATTAATATTACAAATCATAGGTTTAATATTAAACCTTATGAATATAAACCCTATGATTAGTATTAGAAACCTTAGGATCAATATTATAAACGCAATGGAACAATAAACCCATTGGATTAATATCAAAAACCCTAGGGATTATAAACCCAAGGGAATAACATTATACCCCAGGATTAATATTAAACCCTAAGAATATAAACCCTAAGATAAATATTATAAACCTTATGATCAATATTATAAAACCAATGGATTATAAACCAAAGGGAATGATATTAAACCCAAGGAACTACTATTATAAACCCAATGGATTTATAAACCTAAGGGATTAATATTATAAATCATGGTTGACCATGATTGACCATGGTTGATTGTGGTTTATCATCGTTGACCGTGATTGACCATGATTGATCATGGTTGAGCATCAATGACCATGATTGACCATGATTGATCGTGGTTGATTTTCATATTGAGACAATATTTGTCACAATGTGATGAGAGCCCATGGTTGACCTTAATTGACCATGGTTGACCTTGTTTGAGCATGGTTATTTGATTTTCATATTGATACAATCTTTGTCACAAACCAAAGGAAATAATATTATAAACCCAAGGGATATAAACCCTAAGAAAAATGTTATAAACCCTAGAATGAACAGTAAACCCTTATGATTGATCGTGATTGACTATGAATGACCATCGTTTATTTTCATATTGAGATAATATTTGTCACAATGTAATGTTGGACCATAGTTGAACATGATTTATTTTCATATTGTCAATATTATCAACCCAAGGGATTAATAATATAAACCCAAGGGATAAATAAACCCAACAGATTAATATAGTAAACCCAAGGGATTAATACTATAAACCATAGGGATTTAAAACCAAAGGGAATAAAATCATAAACCCAAGGGATTAATATTATGAATCCTAAGGATTATAAACCTAGGGGAATAATATTATAAACCCAAGGAATTAATAAAGCCAAGGGATTAATAAACCCTAATTTTGTAACGTTCAAAGGTAACATTGAATAAATTTCAATGTAATATAACATTGCAATAATGAGTATCAGATTAATTGTCATATTGCAACAATGTCTATCACAATGCGACGTTGAATTGATTTTTGTAGCATGCAAACACCAAAACACAAAGCCCTATTATAGTGTCACAATGTGACATTGAAAAAATTGCAATGTAATGTAAGGTTCCAATAATGATTGTCATATTACTTGTCACATTGCGACAATGTTTATGACTATGTGACGTTGGACAAATTTTTGCACCATTCAAGTGTACAACATTAAACCCTAACATTGTTATAAACCCAAGGGATTAATATTATAAAACCAAGGAATTAATAAACCCAAAGGATTAATAAACCCTAATTTTTTAATGTTCATAGGCGACATTGAATAAGATGCGATGTAATGTATCATTGCAACAATTAGTATCAGATTAATTGTCATCTTGTAACAATGTTTGTCACAATGCGACAATGGATTGATTTTTGTACCATGCAAACATCACAATAAGAAATCCTATTGTGGTGTTGCAATGTGACGTTCAAGAAATTACAATGTAATGTAAGCTTCCCACAATGATTGTCATATTGCTTGTCATATTGTGGTAATGTTAGTGACAATGCAACATTGGATAGATTTATACACCATTCAGATGTCCAAACATTAAACCCTAATGTTATTATAAACCCAAGGGATTAGTAAACCCAAGGGATTAATATTATAAATCCTAGGGAATAAAAACATAAGGGATTAATATTATTAACCCTAGGGATTATAAACCCAAGGGATTAATATGATAAACACAAGGAATTAATAAACTCAAGGGATTAATAAACCCTAATTTTCTAATTATGAGAGTTGACATTGAATAAATTGCAATATAATGTAACATTGTGACAATGTGTATCACACTAATTGTCATCTTGCACAATGTTTGTCACAATGTGATGTTGGATTGATTTTTGTACCATGTAAACATCACAATATGAATTGATTTTGTAGTGTCTCAATGTGACATTGACAAATTGCAATGAAATTGTAAGGTTCCGACAATGATTTTCATATTTCTTGTGACATTACGAAATTGTTTGTCACAATGCGATGTTGGATAGATTTCTACACCATTCAAATGTCACAACATAAACCCTAATTTTAATAGACCCAAGAGATTAGTAAACCAATGGGATTAATATTGCAAACCCTAGGGATTAAAAACCTAGGGGATTAATATTATAAACCCAAAGGATTAATAACCTTAATTCTCCAACATTGAGAGGTGACATTGAATAAATTGTGATGTAATGTAACATTGCGACAATGGGTATCAAATTAATTGTCATCTTGTGATAATGGTTGTCACAATCCAACGCCCGATTTATTTTTGTAGCATGCATACATCACAATAAAAAGCCCTAAAGTAGTGTCACAATACCCTATTCTAAAATAAACATAACTTTTTTAAAACTAATGTTCAAAATTTAACTAAATTTTTTTAAGATATTAAATTTTTAAGAAATAAATATCAATGCTTCAAAACAACTTTAAACAAAAAAAAACATTAGGTACATGATAAATCCCATAGACTAGGTAAATATTTTATGGATATTCAATAAAGATTGAATCACTTTCATCTACTATAATTATTAAATTTAAAATCTAAATACCCCTTTAAATTAAAATTATAAATATACTATTCTAAAAAAGTTTTCTTTGCAATCCTCTACAGAGACAAATTTAAAATTGATCCAATCCCTTGCCAAGATGTGACATCTATAATATGATTGTGATGATGTTGATGATGATGATTTTTGTTCTCTTAATGTATAATTTTATTTATTTTAATTAACAATTACAATACCAATTAAACTTAAAAAATACAATATAAATTTAATGGGGAAAATAGATTATATCATATATATATATATATATATATATATAATATATATATATATATATATAACAATTTTATATTGAAAAATAAATTAAAATATAATAAATTTTATATTTTTTAAATTCATATTTATCGTAAATACAATAAAGATTATTTAACTATTTTAATGTTGGAAACTAGATCACTACTAAGGAGGGTGGGGGGTGAATCAGTAGTGAAGGAAATTATAATTTTTTCTTCAATTAATAAACCTTCAAACCATTCATAAATTGAAACACATAAGTAGAGATTAGAGAATCAAGCACAATTAAAACCATGCAAGCATTGAACACAAGAGACATAAATATTTTTGGTGGAAAACCCTCCTCCTGGGTCAAAAACCACCCTTATTTCTGGTGCGCTACTCAATAATTTTTATTATGTTAAGAAAATTCTTTACATAGAGAATTATCTAGATACTATAAAATGGATATATTCTTCTCATGTGGATCTACAAACTACCATCCACTTAAGCCCACCACTATCAACAATCCTTGCCGAGTTACTCTTGAACTATCAAATGACTCTACAAACTCCTATCTGCTAGAAGCCACCATGACCAATGAGCCTCACCTAGTTTCTCATGAACTATAAAACTACCATCAGATTGAGAAAATTGCCCACTTATATTGATTTCATCAGAGTCCTCCAACTCCACTCCTCTATGCAGTTCTCATTTCATACATTTTCATACTAGAATCAAGAACTCCTCAACATGAACACCACAACAACAATATCTTCAAAGCATATAATCAAAACTCAAAACTACATCACAAATGCATCACAATCTCACCAAACACTACATAAAATAATTTAATCAATACATTAGCTAAAACCCTCTATGAACCATGTAAAACTACTCGCAATTGAATACTGCAATCAAACAATAAACTAGATAATATGCTACAAGTAAACAATCTCCAAATATTCTTGCAATCAAACTCTATTTCACCTCCTGAATTGCTACACAAAATACTTGTTGGAACATACTTTAGCTAACTGCTACAACACCTACAAACTGCTTCAGAAAATCTGCATCACACAACCCTCATGTAGCTTGGACACTCTTCTCCACTCTCACACTCACTCAACACATCAAAAGAACCAACTATACTATTATTGAGCTTCCTCCAATATATAGATGAACTAAGGTGCTCAACCCAACAATTTCCAAGAACTACTAAGCTCCACAAACTTTGTTCATATGCTTGATTTGATCTGGATTCAACTCATTGACTAGATCTTGCCACTAACTCCACTTCATAAATGATATTTTCAATGTTAATCACTTTCTATAAGCTCCCCAACATTTTCTGGCCTTTACATGAAAATTTCTTAATAAGCCAAGGCATAAAAACCATAAATTTACCTTATATGCACGAGGAATGTGGAGAGAAACACTTCCGGGATGTATACATGGGTTTCCTTCACAAGACATGTGTATATACTCAAGTTTCCTTCACAAAACCTACACATACTTCTCAAAATTGAGTTTTCTCAAGAGTTTTGCAAACCTACTTTAGGAGGATACTTGATACACTGAGAAAAACTTCCCCATGACTCTGTAACATCATGACACTCATGAAAAAACTTCAAAAACATGCTTATGACTCAGTACAAGACAAGAATAAGACCAACATCTACAACTCCTCAAGCAACAATAACAATCTATCCAAACACCTTCAACATCTGTAGCAACATCTCCAACACCTGTAGCAACAACATCAAGTCATCCAATTGCCTTCAACACTAGTAGAGGCAGCTCCAACACATGTAGCAACATCTCCAATGATTCCAACACATGTAGAACCATATGAAACACCTGTAGCAACAATCCAACCTCCTGCAGTAGCAACATCTTGAACATATGTAGCAACATCAACCTATGGAAAGTCAACATAATATGCCCAATATCATCACTACTCAGCCTCTTATTTTTGCACTAGGTCATGTCATAAGTATGTTGGCATCAATGCCAACCAACAAGACCAACAAACTAAACACTCATCATACTTCATGAGGACCACTAATCATCATCAGGTAGACATAAGGCATATGATGAACAACACCAAGACCTTGTTGACATCAATGCCAACATTTTATTGATGACTTTTTGCAAGGAATGCCTTAAAACCACATTCATATTGTCTATCAGGTTATCAATAATCCTTTTAAATTGACAGAAAAAGTTAAGGAGTATATACATTCTATTTCTCTTAATTTACACATTATAATATTTTACTTATTTATCTAAATTGAAATTCATTTATTTTTAGAAAAATTAAATAAATTATTTTTTAATGATTAAATTAAAAAATTAGATGAAAATATTCTTTTTATTACAAAAATACCTATTTTATTTCTTTTTATTTAATTATTTTAAATATATAAATTAATTAATTATTACTAATAATTAATAATAATAAATTTTAAAATTGATTGGAATTCCTAATAATAAATAATATCAATTTACTCAATAATATTTTTAAATTTAAATACTAACTTCAACTCTGCCTCTGCCTCGAGACCACTTAAGATAACCATTAGAAATGGTTTCCTAATAACAATTATATCTATGGTTCAAAAATTGTATTTTCAAACTATTTATTTGTTCCTTAATTATTAATTCATTATTTTCTCAAAAAATGATCAAATATGTAGAAGAGATATAAAAGAGATATACATTAAAAGAAAATAGCATATATTCCTTAACTATTAATTCATTATTTTCTCAAAAGATCATCAATCTGTATAAGAGCTATAGAAGAGCAATAAGTTAAAACAAAATAACATATAAGTTGAAGATTGTCTTTTTTTTAAATTATATTTTCCATGTCTTTCTTATTGGTTAAATAATGAAACATGATTTTCCAGATCAAGTGATCAAAATGTCATTTTTATAAAGACCTTGTAAATAAATTCACAATACATTTGATACATTAATTATTATTTCGACTGTGCAGTGACAAATAATTCTTTTGGATTCTTCTCTATTACCATATTTCATGTTGGTTTATTGTAACTTTATGCTTTTAATGCATTTAAAATTTATTTATATTTTCATGATGTCAGAGTCATGAACATTTTCATACAAACGATTTAATATCCTTTCCCTTTTCTTGATCTACTCTCCTTTTCTAAATAATTTAAATTATTATTGAAATTGATATTGTTAATTTAAATGATTATTGAAATTGATATTATTTGCTCTAAACAGACAAGTTTTATTGTTCTTCATCTCTTCTTTTTTCTATGTAATGATGTTTGGTTATAACTATTTCTCTATTATTATAGATTAATATTATAGAAATTATTTGTTATAAATTTGAAGATATTTTCTCACATTTATTTTTATTTTTTAAATGACAAAATAAAACATTGTATTTCAAAAGGGGAACATAACTTTAAACTTCTACAACACATTGTTGGTGGTGTTTGTAATTGGTAGGAGAAAGAATATATAAAACAATAAATTTGATGTAATTTCTAGTAGGCGTATTTTGGAATCTGGGGCACCCAAAATCCAAAATTCTCAAGTTTGACAATTGTAATCCAAAATTTCAAAGAATTCTAAAAATCATACTGGAATTTATATTGTTTTTAGGAGAAAATTGAAATATGGTATTTAATGGATACAATAGAAATCTAATAAATTAATAATAGTCAGTTTAGTTCAGATACTTAATATGTATTACTGTACTTGATGTTTTCTATCAAAATACTGATAATTTTCAGTAAAACCTATCAAAATAAATACCTATTCATAATGACAAATTATGTAGTGTTGTCATTGATGTCAACAAGCTCTTGGTGTTGCTAGTCATATGCGTGAGTGATTAATGCTTGTGATTGGTGATGGTCTTGTTAGTTGGCATTGATGTCATCATCCTACGACTAGACCTAGTGGTTGTTGAAGAGATGGATTCTAGACATGATATGTTGGTTGGCGATGTTGCTACTATAAGAGGTTGGAGAGTTGATCATGGTGTGTTTCTTGGAGATGTTGTTGTTGCATGTGGATGGAGTGTTGCTCCAGATGTTGCATATGTCTCTATATGTCTTGGAGACATTGCATATGTTGCTTCATGTGTTTAGTTGTATATTTATTATGTTGGTGATTCCTTTATCAGGGATGGAGGAAGTTAGATGACTTGAGGTTGCTGCTACAGGAGATGGATATGCTGCTACAAGTGATGGAGATGTTGGTACAGGTGTTGGAGATGTTTGGTTGTTGCTTGAGGGGCTGGAGGTGTTGATCTTGGCCCTAAAGTTGGCAGAATAGATCTAGCATGTCATAGACTTGTTCTTATCCTATTTCATCAGTTGTAGACCTGTTGCAGAGGCTTGGAGGAGTTCTCAAACACTGGAAAAGATGTCCTATTAGATGGCAGAGGTTCTGGACTGAAGAACAGATGTTTTACTTCAGTTTTAGGCCCAACTTTTTAGTATGGTTGTTGAATAGAAGTGACAGTTGTGAATTGGATTTTATGGGGAAATGAGGATGGATATCAAAATTCAGACACATAGGTTTTGTGCAGAACATACCAAATTAGCTATTTAGGGAGTATTTTTTCAAAATTCGATCTAGATTAAGAGAAACAAAAGGTTCTTTGAAGGTTCATCTTCCTATTCGCATGCTTGCTGAGTCAAGGGAGCAGTTTTAGGGCCTAGTCACATGGAGAGAAGCCTAAGGGAGAGAATGTAGCTCCAGGAGGATAAAGTGGCATGGAGAGCAGCCTAAGGGAGCAAATGTACCTCTAGGAGGCTAAAGTTGCATGGAAGATAGTGTTAAGGGTGAGACTATGGGTTTGGATGAGATTTTCTCTACATTCCTCGCATTGTTGAGCTAATTTTTGGCTTGTGGTGACTTCCTTGATCGGAACATTTCAATCTATGGTCGGAAAAATTCATGGGACCTCTAAAAGTTAATTAAATTTGAAATGATAAAAAAGGTTATTAGCGTTAGTGGTTGATTGAGTCAATGTGTTAGGTCCCTATACTACTAGTGTAACCCCTTATTGTTATTAGTACAACCCCCTTATTATTTTGTTGTGCCCATGTAGTCGCTATATTGTTATTATTGTGCCCCATAGAAGCCCACTATTGTTATTATTGTGCCCTTACATTATTATTTTTATGTCGGTTCTGATTATATTATGACCCCTTAAACTCCTATATATAGAAAGGAGGTCTTGTCATTTATATCATCCAAGAATTGTTCATTTGTGTAATGTAAAGGAGGTTTCCCCCTCGAATAGGCTTATTTCCAAGGTGTTCATCTATCTTTTCTATCTTTTTGTGGGCTGGTTTCATAACATTTGGTACCAGAGCTTTGGATTCTAGGGTTTCG
>APFE031449447.1:4829-24229 GCA_000404065.3 Pinus taeda | reverse complement strand
CATTCTTTTTAAAAATATCCATGAAAACATGCACAAAAGACGCCAAAACATCATCACCCAAAGAAGAAAACCAAAACAAAAGATACATTAAACGTTCCAATATTATGGTAGCATAATCACTTTGTGTACCATAAAATCAATCACCGGAAAAAAAAATACAGAGATCATTGCGGTGCAAAAAGGGGTCGTTTTTGTGATTGCATAAAATAAAACGTGAAGCACTCTGTAGGCAGCCACTAGGCAGCATGCCGCTGATTTCTCCATGTAATTGGTGCAACTGCTTGACTTAATCCCCACTACATCGCAGGTTGGACATTAAACATTTCCAACGAGCTCATATACTCTACAATAGACAACATCGGAATAAGGATTTCCCGTAATTGTAAGCGCTCAGGTCAAGGATATCCTGAAAAAAGTGCTCCAAAGCTCCAGCTCTTGCATCTGCCTTGGGCTTCCGTAAGGGAATGAAGACATCGAAGGAATGATGATATCTTTTCCTCTTCGGATGGTTTACACATAGCTCTTTTCCTCTCCAAATGGCTTACACATGGCGCTTCCCATTTCAAGCGAGTTCAGTTCGTGAAACAGAAATGGTCTATGCAGACATCGCTAAAACAACTATCTCACTAATTGAGACAAACACCTCCACATCAACAATTAGAAACACTTCCGGAAAGCCGACCTCCCGGTAGTCATGAAGAGCTCTGGCGGGTGGTCAAATTTCAAATTTTAAATTTCAAAAGTTCAAATAGGAGGCACTGCATTAGTGAAGTGATGTATGGCCATTCCATTTGTACAACTTTAATGACTCTACCGCCGAATAGTGCTTGGTCAGTTGGGCGAGTCCCTATGGAATACGGATACAGATGTGAAGTGATTGCGAGTAGGGGATGGGATACAGATACAGACGTCAAGTGATTGCAACCAGGGGATGGGGTCTCTGTGTTTATGTAAACGGACGGTAACGAGGCGTAGGGGGGCGCGGTTGACCACGTCGACAAGTCCAAAGAACCTGCAATGAAGATAAGTTCGGCGTAACTTTAAACGCCATCCTGACCGATCGTAACAGCATTGAGATAGAGCAGATATGCATGGACCCCGTGTATTTCTCAAACTAAGATCATCACTCTAAGGATCGAAAATTATGGCGACATCATTTCCTAGTGCAAAATTAGCCCTCTACATAAAATATTTTAGGTTAATAGTCTAGAGGTGCCGTTTCCTATCACACGTTGTCATAGTCTTGGTGTATTTCAGACTTATCTTTAATCAAACAAATATTACAACATTTGAGGATGATTGGTGGCTTCAAAAATCAGTCCGAACACCCCATACCGAAAGTATCATTCACGTGGTGCAGTACGGAAGATATTTAATCTATTGAGTTGGATTAACATGAACAACCCACTGCTTTATTTTGTATAGCACGGAGAAGTTGAAAATGGCCTAAGTTTAAAATGGTTTTTTCAGTGAAATTTGAGTGAAATGGGTTGGAATAACAAATTTGTTTAGTAAATTTCTAATAATTTAAGTGTTTCAAGTTTTTTTTGCAGAATGCATTTATGTATTTAGAACAGGAATTTAGACCACAAATGTAATAAAATAAATTTTTATTTTTAAATTATGCACAATTTAATTATCTTAAAGTGTTTAAATTTATTTATATATTTAAAAATTGGGTTTTAAACAACAACAAAAAAACATTGTCTAATAAAAAATTCTCATACTTAACTCTAACTAAGAAAACTTTAAAACACAGAATAATTAAACAACATAAAATAATAAAAATATAAAACATAAAATCATTAGGTGTGTAAACTTCAACCTCCAATAAGACCCTTTAGAAAATGAGTTAGCGGAAGCCCAGTGCAAGAGATTGAATTCGACTTGAATTTCATTTAGCTGGTGCTTTTAGATTTAGGCTGTCATTTCATTGAAAAGGACCTAGACTCTGTGTAGTGGGAGTCTTAGTGGAGGATCGAACCATAGTGCTTGTTGAATAAGCTATTAAACCACATGGGTGCTTCTTGTATGATTGATAAACTATTTGGTAGGGTAAGTTGAGCCATTCTATTGCTTGGTAGAAGACATGATAAACCGCTAAGACAATTCACTCCAAACCCTTGCAATGTTTTCCTTGGAAACATAGCTTTGAAACCACCTAAACATTGGAATCATTCTCCTAGAAATGAGTAATACCCCCATTGGTCCTTGGGTGGAGCCATGAGATTGATTTGAGAGAACAAGTGTAACCCCTCTTTTTCATGTGAATATTTCTAGGATCATATGTTTTAGAAACTAGTGTAATAACTCGTTGGGGGCCAGTAGAAAGAAAAACTTAATGTAGATAACATTTTTTATAATAAAAAAATTAGATTTTAAGCTGTGAAATGTGGAAAAGGGAAGCTCGTTAATATGAAAATTAGATATTCAGATAATTATCCACTCAGTTGAAGATAAATACTCAGCGAATAAATCTGTGGGAAAGAAAAGTAGATTTTTGAGTTGTTGGAGAAAAAAATTGAACTTTTTTACTTTTTTTAGGAAATGAGGAAACAACCTAGGCGAAGGGGATAAGCAGACCCCTGAAAGGCACAACACCGCCAGAAAAAACATTTGCTGACAATCGTGTATTTGAGACATGATTTGGGAATCAACAAGAGATTGTTGAAGGAAAGAACAAGCTTCTAGCTTGAGGGAACCAGAGGATTTGGTTCATGGTTGAGAGGAACAACATTTCCAACATTTCATTTTCCAGCCAAGATATCGGTTAGAAGTTCAACACTACTTTTATACTGTTCTCCATGTATTTTCTTAAATATTTTGAATTAGGATGGATGATTTCATATACTATTACTTATGGATTAATTATGAGTACTAACTGCAACAGTGATGTATAGAAGAAATGTGATTGCATGAATTTGTAGTAGAACATATTGTTAAAGGAAAAATAGATAGCAGTGAAATTTGAAGCTTCCAAATGGCTATGGGTAAGTAGCATGTTATCTTTTCTGTGACTTTGATTTTTCTGATTGCTGTACCATTATCAAACATGATCGTGAGGAGATATAAATATTACCTCTCTAGGAACAGTACTAGATTGGGTATTAGTGTAGAGTTATAATTTTTAGTGAGGTTGTTAGAGCCAATCAATCTCAACATAGAAAGTCTCCATTGCCAGTTACTGTAGTGTTATGTTGCATATACATAGGATGGTGGAGTCCTAACAATATTGAGTGCATGGATACTCAGTGTGTTGAGCCAGTAGGAAAAATCCAATATACATAGCTATGTAGGTGAAGTTACAACTATAATTAATCGTGTATAAAAAAACCAAGTAAATAATTAGCATGCGAAGGGGTGTTGTCTTATAAATTTTTCCTTTAGTTTACAAGGAGATAATAAATGTAGTTTCTAGCTGGAAGTATAAGACTAGTAAAAAGGAGAAGAATAATTGGATGAGATGTTGTTCGATGAATTCCACTCTGGCAATAACTACCCTTTAAAGTCTACCAATAAATTCTAATAGAACCATACTAGGTTAACTAGAGAAGTGTACCAAACCCATACATGAAAATGAGTATTGACAAGGACCACTGTTTGTCATAGACACAAATCAAAGAAAAAATTTAACAAAAAGGAATCAGGTGAGTAAGTAGATTTCCCTATTGTAAAATGCACAATCAATCTACATTATATGTAGTAGGACAACATAAGAGGGGGATCATGTTCTCGATAGAAACAATTCGACCTAGAAAGAATACTAGTATGTTGTGACCCCTTTGCTAATATATATATACACATTTGAACATGATTTTTATTTCAAAAAGAAAGTTTTAGCCACCACACATTTCCATAAGTTGAGAACACAAAATCAAACTAAGTGGAATCAGAGGACATTTACGTTCCTATGATGAATTTAATGAAAGAATGCTATTATTGACAGAACGTTAGAACAACCACCATAGAAGGGGATTCACACCCTGTAAGCCGTTAAATACATATGGCTGGAGAAATTTCTATAAATATATATATAGAAACACACACACACACACACACACGCAGAACTTAAAATTAAAGTAGACGAAATTTTACACCATTTGAAGGATAATGTAATTATAATACAATGAACAACCAAATTTCCATCACGTAGATACTGTAATTCTCACATACTAGAATCATGGTGAAAATTTGTGTCATTGGTTAAAAAAAATACTATGGTTAAGATCTCATCACTATCCATAACAAAAACAATAATAATAACGACAGATTACAACCATAAGCGCTCTGGCCATTCATGAGCAAATACAGAGACACTACGAAATTGAGAATTCTAACCACCATATTGGGGATTTAAGTCTGAGATTACACTCAGAATAACCGAGAGTCCAAATTCGACCATGACGGCCACAATTGTGAAATAGGGGACCAACCTGTGAGGAAATGAAGGTCATCCCTGGAGCATAGCAGCCAAACTGGAGGGGAACGATAGGTAGCAGTGAAGGGCGATTAAGGTCCACTTGCAAATACTAGAAAACCCATTGTCATTGCAAAATAGATGTGGCACTACAATTAAGTAAAATAATAAAGAAGTAGGAAACAAATTTGAGGATAGATTTAGTGATTATATATGCAAAACCTCAATAGGAAACCATTTTTAGTCATCCATGGATAGTATGGGTAACACCTCACCGACAAATGAAGAGTATATAGGAATAAGGTTAATGATTTTGCTATCCAACTCCAAATAGTAACCCGAACTAAAAAAAGAAAGAAACCCTAAAATAAAATCAATGCACTGATCTAAGGGAACAAATCAGTAACCTATAGATTATAACTAGGGGCAAATCACTTGAGCATAAAAGCCTGGAGTTTGGAAAACCACCAATTTCCTCTCCAGGTTTCCAAGTAAAACATGGTTACTCCTACAAAAGAAGTTACTCATATTCATAAAGAAGAACCAAGAATGAAGAAGATAATAAAAATGTGGAGACCTAATAGAATATTAAAAAGAAACCCAGATTTACATGAGAATGAAGTTGAACAAGAAACCCTTCTAAATATTGGTTGCCATGAAACAATTTAAGGAGATTTTCCTTAAAACTCTCAACAATAGTTGAGTGTTGGGGCGATAAAATGGTTTAAGCGTTGCCACTAGAGTGAAATGTGTGACTTCGGAGATTGTGGAGAGGGCTGAAACCCTGCGCAATTCATAAATTAGCTAACCATGTGAAGGGAAATAGAGAATAACATGAACAACAATGTATCACGAAAAATTTAAATGCAGTAGGATGGATTTGGGGGAAATCACTAGATAATTAGATGTGAGGTAGTACGACACGAAACCAGGGATGGATAAACTAGGCAGATGCTTATTGTGACCATGCAGCCATGGATGGATAAACCAGGCAACTGCAAATTATGAGCACCTCAATGGAAGGGGGACGAAACCCTCTCTGGCACAACCTCATTACCAAATGTGTCAATGAGGCAAATGAAGTCTCTGGACGAGGGAAAAGGGAGTAGGGTTAACCAGGTGCAAGGATGACTATTGATTTATCTAGAACCTGGATTCGCTGTTTGATAGTTGTGACATGACCAAGGTACGTCAAGAGCACATGGGTAAGGATGTGGTGGTAGTGAATCATCGGACCACCGTCTCACCCTCACATGGCCAAACATTTATTGCAAATATGACGTGGAGGGTCATTCAACCCCATAGGTTATGGAACCCACCTGGGAATTCTACCCACACTATCATATAGAAACTATAAATAGGCTAATGTAACATAGTATTAAAATGCACAGGTGAAAAACATAAATTGCATGAGAGTTTGTGCATAAACATATAACGCAACGTTTAAGGTGCCAACATATCATAATGTTCCCAACAAATAGAAAACAATGCAATATATTATAAGGGCCAATGAATATAAAGTGCCAAATGAAAACTTTAATGGTAATAACCAAAACAAGATAACTTTGATGTTCTTTCCAAGTTAATTTGATAAGGATGGAGCAGCGACTCTAACATTTTTGGTGGCCATCCAACAATAACAATAAAAATTGTGGTGAAATGAAATATTGAAGTAGGGTACTTGACAAATGGTATCAGAGCCCAAATACTACATTGGGCCTTGTGGGAATCATCTCTTAAGGAATATATATATATATATATATATATATATATATATATATATATATATATATATTATAAATATATTACTTATATATATAGTTTAATACACACACAACAGAAAATGTATATCAGTAAAGTTTTTTTAGCAACTCTTGTGTGGTCTATAAGGTACGAACGATCAGAACACAATAAGATGACAGAATCTTATAGTGTAATCTTATTATTAAACAAATGAGAATTTTTTCATACTTTCAGAAATCTTATTTTCTTTATTGCACTAAGTTAAAATTTAAAAACACTTCAAATCTTGTAAATAACTCCGACCAACCCCTTATAATTTATGGAATATATTTTATTCTCTCATTGATTCTCACATCATAAATTATGTTTAAATTTAGATATAACAAATTTGTATCATACTCTAAATGAGTAGAAAGCTAAGCACTAAGATTTAATATCGAAAAAGAACACTTAGATTTATAATAGAAACAATAACAAAAAAATTAATAACACCAGTTTTTATGTAAATATAAGTAAATCTTCTTTATGAAAATTGCCTTGTTAACAATTCAACCTAATACATCATATATTGATATCTCTAAATATTCAACATTAAATATTAAAAAATAATTAATATGCCATATTAATTTGAGAGAGCCATCTATCAATTTCTCATAATGACTCATATCTTATACCATTACATGTTCCATCATCACTTCAATTTACAAATGAAATTCTTAAAACATTGTTATAGTATATTGCTTATACCTATGAACATTTTCACTATTATTTACTTATTTATTCTTTTCACTATTATTTACTTATTTGTCTTTTTCCTCTGATAAAAAATATATTAGTTTATATTAAACTTAAACTAAATTTCGTGAAACATTAAAAAAATAAAATTTATTTGTTTATAAAAAGAATTTAATACTCACTTTTATTGATAATTTCTTGTTAAAAAATAAAAAAACTTTATACTTTTTAAAAACCATGTTATTGACGTTGAAATTGAAATTAGAATGCTATATGATATGGCAATATAGTTATCCATACTCAAAATCCTTATTGACGTAAGGAAACATAGATTGGCCATAAAAATATAGAAACCTAGTTATATTTAATCAGTCACTTCAACGGATATCCACACATCGTTAAATTTGAATACCATCTATCATTTTAAAGGAGGTGATGGGTAGTGGCGATGAAGGAGAACATTTTACTTTATGGCATAATTAACGTTTATGCTTTTAGGCAATTATGTCTTAATATTAACAGCGCATTTTGACATAGGAGTATTCAACTAAGGGCACCATGATCGGATGTTTGGTCTCAGCGAAAGAGGAGAGGTTCATCCTCGTTTGATTTTATTTATGTTTGTTGACTAAAACAGTGTTAGGAACTTGTTTTACTTCATTATTAGTTAATAGATATTTAGGGACAACACAGTTAGGTGAAGGTGGTTACAACCACATAGTTTGTTTTTCTTTTATTTATTTTATAGCGATTTTCTTTTAAAAAAAACAAAAAATATATATCATCTACGTATTTCACAGAACGAGCAAACTCAAACATCAAAATCAACCATGTAACTGAAGAAACAACTGTAAACAATTTGAGTAATTGTATCGTAACAATACAAAAGCAAATGTACCACATTGTGGAAAAGGTTCAATATACCAGCACAGGAAAAGTAGTATAAAGAGAGACACTTTCATTTTGAATCCATCTGTTCGAGCTTCTTGTTTTTATCTAATCACTATCATCTGTAACAAATATACAAATTGTATATTTTATTTTACCAGAAATCCTTCCAGACAAGCAGTGATGAAGTTCCAGAAATAGAGTGACAAGCAGAGACATAGTTACAGAAATCGAATGACGGGCAGATACACTATATTAACACGAGACTAAGTAGGCAGTTCCAGCCACATCAACAATTACAGAAATACAAGAACAAGTAGCAGCCATAGCAGTTAACTAAACAAATACAACCATAGTGAAATGCATTCATAAGAAAGGCAATCCTATAACTTGAAACTTCCTTTTCTTTCATATTTAAAAACATTTCAGCGTCAAGACTGACATAAAGAATATACAAATACAAATTTCTAAAGTCCAACAAACCATAAGGTCGAACAAACCCTCCTCCAGGAGAGAGACAATGAACGAGGGTTAGGGTTATAACCCTAAACAATTACAACCCATAAAAAAAAAATGAGATTATATACAACTGGGCCTAAAGACCATTTGCTAACAACTAATAGACGAGACAACAGAGTCCCAATTCCTAGCATATCGACTGACTACTAAGAGAAGAAACCAACTTGGGAAACCCTCAAATCAAACAAATTGTAACAGGGAATGATCCTACCAGTTCCGTTTGGAGGAAGGTCCGAGTAGCAATCCAACTAGGAGTATTCCAACTTGCACAGAGACCATAGCAAAATATTAGTGTTAACATATAGAAGGAAGAAAGGAACAAACGATGAAAATAAGAAACCCCAAGTGAACTTACCAGGGTATTAGTTAGGACTAGATGAATGAACCCACATCTGGGTTGTAGCCACTAAAAGGAAGCCTGGTCACGAGGAGCAATTGTTGTTAGTTTTAAGAAAACTTGAGGAAATAAATTTTAGCAAGGAAAGAGCAGTTTACCTTGCCAGAGCCGAACAATGCTAAGGAAAGGGTCCTTCGTGGCCACGACCTATGTTCACAATGAAATTGTAGACAAGTTAAGTAGAGAACATAATCATAAAGTGAACCAGAACATGCCATAAAAGAATCCCAGCAGAAAGCGTTAAGGAACGGAAGGAGAAACAGTGACCACCAGAAGAGCACCAAACCACCAAACAATCGAGTAACCCTCTCGTAAAATCAACGAGGCCAACGACATAGTAATAGAGTCAGACTAACCAGATAGTTGAAGACAATACTGAATAGAGTTATGCAACCATGCAACGGTGAAACCCATAGCTGGGTGTGGACGAAGCATTGAGCTCGAGCACATTAGAGTCAACAACAAAATGACGGAAGGAGCTCTCACCACTGAACAATGCAAAATGAAAATTCCAGAGTGAATGAAGTGAGGGTTAGGGTTCAGTCTAAGAGTGGGAAGGAAACCTGAGACTAGGACAACTGTCCTCTCACCTAGAAACGTACCAATAATAAATACAGCCATCAATACACACAAAAATATAAGCTAACCCTTTTGATTAATGGTTAATAAAATTACGTTGATTAAATCATTTGTATTAACCATTATTGTTGGGTCTTAGACCTTAAGTCATGGGCTGGTCCCATCATATTGTGGTATCAGAGCAGGATTTGGAGTTTTCCTGAGAAATGGAGGTTGGAAGACGAGGTCATGGAAGAGGTGCTCAGAGAGCAACAGAGAAAGGATTGTGGGAGGAAATTAGGATCCTTACTGCCCATTTGGAGGCAGTTGAAGCAGGAAGGAGAAGGGATCTAGAGGTAGGAGATGATAGCGAAGAAGAAGCCATAGTTACAACAGATGAATAGGATGAAGAAGGGTTGGAAATGAGATTGTTGAGGTCAGTCCTATTGGCTAATAGCAAGCCTAAACTAGAAATTGTGAATTACGATGGCATCTTGTCCAGAGAAGTTCTGTTGGACTGGATCAACGAATTGGATAAATATTTCGAGTGTGAAGAGGTCAGCAAAGATCAGAGATTTAAGTTCGCTGCAAAAAAGTTGAAGGTACACACAGCCTTATGGTGGGACAATCTCCAAGTGGAAAGAAGAAGGATGAACAAGTTGCCAATAAAGAAATGGCCAAGTTGAAGGGCAGATTTTTGCCCAAGAATTACCAGATTGCATTGCATCGGCGAGTGCAAAATTTTAGGCAAAAAGGGATGACAGTGAGAGAATATACTGAAGAATTCTACCGGGTAAAATTAAGAGCTGGTTACATGGAGGACACCCCAGAAAAAACAACAAGGTATGTAAATGGCTTGAGATTGGAAATATTGGATGAAATCAACATTCTTTCCCCAAAAAATATAGAGGAAGCCTACCAGAGTGCCACGAGAGGACAGGGAACTGGCAGAGGAAGAGGACGGTCCTATGGCAGAGGATGAACTGCTAGCAATAGTGAAGAAGTCAACAGTTCTAAGACTTTTGGGACAACAGAAAAAGGAGACAACACTAGAGGTGGAAGGCCATATCAACGACGAAGAGGAAATGACTGAGGCAGAGGAGCCAACTATCAGTGCTACAGGTGCCACAAGTGGGGGCACAGGTCTTTTGAATGTCCTGAAGTGGAACAAGCTGGTCAAAGAGGAGCATTTGTTACACAACCAGAGGAAGCAGAGGCACCACCTTAGGAAGCAGAAAATGCGCTGGAAATAGGGGAAGCCTTAGTTATGAATAAAGTGTTGTTAAAACCGGCTAAGGAGATAGCTGAATAAACTCAAAGGAAAGCATTATTCCGGAAAATTTGTAAGTCACACAAAAAATGCTGCAAGTTGATTATCGATAGTGGGAGCACGGATAATCTGGTTGCCACGGAGATGGTAAAGAAGTTGGGTTTGAAGCGGTTGAAGCACCTGACTCCTTATAAGGTATCATGGTTGCAGAATGGCCATCAGCTATTGGTTGACGAACAGTGTGAAGTTGAATTCCATATCGGCAGATACAAAGACAAGGTTATTTGTGATATCATGCCAATGGACGTATGTCATATACTACTAGGAAGGCCATGGCAGTATGATTGGAAGGTACTGCGTGATGGGAAGACAAACTGTTACAAGTTTGTCAAAGATGGGATCAAGCACACAATTGTGCCCATCAAGGAGGAGGAGACATCAGAAACAAGTGGGACAAAAGTGTTACTAATGGGTGGAAAACAATTTTTGAAGCAGATTGAAGATAGTGAAGTGAACTATGTTGTTGTGAGAAGGGCAAAAATAGTGCTGTTACACACAGAAGTGTCTCATTTGCCTACAAAAATTCAGAAAATGCTGCAGGAATTCAACGATATAGTAGTGGACAATTTACTAGAGAAATTGCCTCCTAAGAGAAGTATAAGTCATCATATTGACTTTAAACGTGGAGCAAGTCTACCGAACAAGGCAGCATACCAGATGAGCCCCAAAGGTAACGAGGAAATCAGAAAACAGGTGTAGGAATTGCTAGATAAAGGGCTGATAAGGGAGAGTTTGAGCCCCTGCGCAGTTCCAACAGTTCTCGCTCCTAAGAAAGGAGGAGAATGGCAAATGTGCAGAGACTCAAGGGACATCAACAAGATTACCATCAGGTACAGATTTCCACTGCCACAAATGGACGATATGATGGACTGCCTAAGTAGGGCAGCATACTTCTCAAAGATTGTTCTGAAGAGTGGTTATCATCAGATTCAAATCAGGGAAGGGGATGAGTGGAAGACAACCTTCAAGACCAATGAAGGGCTATATGAGTGGCTAGTAATGCCATTGGGATTAAGTAATGCCCCTAGTACCTTTATGCGACTAATGAACGAAATGTTGAAAGAGTTCATTGGAAAGTTTGTAATAGTGTATCTTGATGATATATTAATTTTCAGCAAGACTAAGGAGGAACACTTTCAACATGTCCGAAGTGTGTTGGAAAAATTGCAGCAGAATAAGCTGCTGATAAATCTAAAAAATGTACTCTTCTTCAAAGAGAACTTGTTTATCTGGGTTTTGTGATTGCAGAGAACGATTTGAAGATGGACCGATAGAAGATTGCAACAATCATTAACTGGCGATCCCCAAAAAGTCTATTTGAGGTACATAGTTTTCATGGGCTGACAAGTTTTTACTGTAAATTTATAAGGAATTTCAGTGAGATATGTACACCTATGTTGGACACTATAAAAAAGGCAAGTCAACCTTTTCGTTAGACCGAGGCAAAAGAGAAGAGCTTTTAACTATTGAAGAAGAAGATCACAGAAGGACCAATCCTGAGATTGCCAGATTTTAAAAAGCTTTTTCAAGTTCGCTGTGATGCAAGAGGTATAGCCATTGGAGCTGTACTTAGCCAAGAAGACAAACCTATTGTGTTTTTCGGTGAGAAGTTGAATGAGAGTAGGGAGAAGTATTCATCCTACGACAAAGAATTCTATGTTGTCGTCCAAGCGCTGAAGCATTCGAGACACTATCTGCTGGGAAGTGAGTTTGTTTTATTTTCTGATAATTCTATGCTGCAATACGTGATGCAACAGCATAAGATGAAACATAAGCATGCTAAGTGGGTTGAATATTTACAAAGTTTCACTTTTGTGTTGAAACACATTAGCGGGCAGGCCAACAAGGTGGCAGATGCGTCGAGCATAATAGCTTTGCTCTTGCAGAAGAGTATGATACAAGTGTTGGGCTTTGAGCATTTAAAAGACCTGTATCAGAGCGACGCGAATTTCAAGGAAGCTTATGAAGCCTGTCAGAATTCTTTGCTGAGAAGAAATAGTCGATGGCTAGACTATAATTTTTAGGAGAAGTTATTGTTTAAAGGGGGACAATTATGCATTCTCGATTGTTCGATGAGAGAGAATATCATTCGGGAGAAGCACAGTGGAGGTCTAGCCGAGCATTTAGGCATAGACAAAATATTAGATCAGCTCAGCCATTTTTATTATTGGCTAAGAATGCAAATGGATGTGCAGAGATTTCTGACCAAATGTAAAGTGTGTTAATTGGCGAAAGGACACAGTTAGAATATGGGACTCTACACACCATTGCCCAATCCGAGTAGACCATGGGACTCAGTTAGTTTGGAATTTATCTTGGGTCTACCAAGGACACAATGGGGTTATGATTTAGTGATGGTAGTAGTAGACCGGTTCTCAAAGATGGCACATTTTATCCCTTGTAAAAAAACCAGGGATGCCACTCACGTGGCCCACTTATTTTTCACAGAGATCATTAGGCTACACGGCCTACCTAAGTCCATTCTTTCCGATAGGGATGTGAATTTTACACGGCACTTATGGCGCACCTTGTGGAAAAAGATAGATACATAGTTAAGTTTCAGCTCTGCTTATCACCCATAGACTAACAGGAAAACAAAGGTGGTAAACAGGAGCTTAGGGAACCTGCTATGAAGTTTGATCGGGGAAAATTCACGAATGTGGGATCATGTACTTTCCCAAGCAGAGTTCGCTTACAATGACACAACCAACTGCAACACAAGTTACCATCCTTCCCAGATCTTATATGGCATGCATCATCGCGGAGTGCATGAGTTATGAGATCTAGGACATTAGAAGGGATGGAGGGATGATGGGGAAGATTTTTCCAAAGCAATGGATGATCTACATGAGCAGGTAAAAATGAGTTGCAGGACAACAGTCAAAAGTATAAGCAGTGGGCAGATCTGAAATGATGAGAGGTACAGTTTAGTGTGGGGGATGAAGTCCTCGCACATTTGAGCAAGGAACATTTCCCTATAGGTGCATACAACAAACTGAAATACAATAAGATTGGCCCTTGCAAAATTCTCAGAAAATTTTCAGCCAATGCTTATGAATTATAGCTGCCACGAGGAATAGGCATCTTGGCCATCTTCAATGTGGCAGACTTGTTTCCATATATTGCCAGTCTTGAGGAAAATAGTAAAGCATGGCCTACACAGGACACATAGGAAGGGATTGAGACTTGGATGAGACAAATGCCTTCAGCTCATCCCCTTGAGATCGAGACAATTCTCGACACTCAGGTGGGCAGGCGAACTCGGCGGAAGGAATACCTATAGTATTTGGTCAAGTGGAAGAACCATCCCATTGAGGACAGTTCATTGCTTAATGCCAGATAGATACATCAAGTAGGTTATTCATTCAAGAAGCTCATGGACGGGAGTCATGAATCTTTCTTACCCTAGGAGCCTGATGCAGAAGCATCCAGCTAAGGGCAGCATGACTAGGTGTGGTCTCAGCTAAGGAGGAGAGGTTCATCATCATTTGATTTCATTTATGTTTGTTGACTAAAATAGTGCTAGAAACTTGTTTTATTTCATTATTAGTTAATAGATATTTAGGGACAGCATAGTTAGGTGAGGGTGGTTACAGCCACATAGTTGGTTTTTCTTTTATTTATTTTATAGTTGTTTTGTTAAAAAAACAGAAAAAGATATATATCATCTATGTATTCCACAAAACGAGCAAACTCAAACGGAAAAATGGTTATCAACTGTGTGACTGAAGAAACAACTGTAAATAGTTTGAGCAACTGTATTGTAACAATACAAAATCAAATGTACCACATTGTGGAAAAGGTTTGATATACCAGCACTGGAAAAGTAATACAAAGATAGACACTTTCATTTTGAATCCATATGTCTGAGACTTGTTGTTTTTATTTAATCACTATCATCTTTAACAAATAGGCAAATTGTCTATTTTATTTTACCAGAAATCCTTCCAGACAAGCAGTGAGGAAGTTCTAGAAATCAAGTGACAAGCAGAGACATAGCTACAGAAATCAAATGACAGACAGAGACATTATATTAACTTGACACTGAGCAGACAATTCCAACCAGACCAACAATTACAAAAATACAAGAACAAGTAACAGCCGTAGCAGTTAACTAAACAAATACAACCATAGTGAAATGCATTCATAAGAAAGGTAATCATGTACCTTGAAACTTCCTTTTCTTTTGTATTTAAAAACATTTCAGTGTCAAGACTGGCATAAAGAATATACAAATACAAAGTTCTAAAGTCCAACAAACCATAAGGTCAAACAAACCCTCCTCCAGGAGAGAGACAGTGAATGGGGGTTAGGGTTGTAACTCTGAACAGTTATAGTCTGTCGAAAAAAATGAGATTATATACAACTAGGCCCGAAGGCCATTTACCAACAACTAATAAACGAGACAATAGAGTCCCAGTTCCTAGCCTATCGATCGACTACTCAGAGAAGAAACCGACTTGGGAAACTCTCAAATCACACAAATTGTAACAGGGGATGACCCTACGGGTTCCATTTGGAGGAAGTTCCAAGTAGCAATCAAACTAGAAGCATTCCAACCTGCACAGAGACCACAACAAAATTTTAGTGTTAACATGTAGAAGGACTAAAGGAACGAACGATGAAAAGAAGAAACCATAAGTGAACTCACCAGGGTATTAGTTAGTGCTGGATGAATGAACCCACATTTGGGTTGTAGCCACGAAAGGTAAGCCTGCTCATGAGGAGCAACAGTTGTTAGTTTAAGAAAACCCAAGGAAATAAATTTTAGCAAGGAAAGAGCTGTTTACCTTACTAGAGCCAAATGACGCTAAGGAAAGGGCCCTTCGTGGCCACGACCTGCGTTCACAATGAAATTGCAGACAAGTCAAGCAGAGAACATAATCATACAGGAAACCAGAACATACCATAAAAAAATCCTAACAGAACGCGTTAAGGAACGGAAGGAGAAATAGTGACCACCAAAAGAGCACCAGACCACAAAACAATAGAGTAACCCTCTTGTAAAATCAACGAGGCCAATGACATAGTAATAGAGTTGGGCTAACCAGATAGTCGAAGACAATACTGAACAGAGTTATCCAACCATCCAATGGTGAAACCCATAGTTGTGTGTGGACGGAGCATCGAGCTCGAGCACATTATAGTTAACACCAAAATCGCAGAAGGAGCTCTCACCACCGAACAATGCAAAATGAAAATTCTGGAGTGAATGAAGTGAGGGTTAGGGTTTAGTCCGAGAGCGGGAAGGAAACCCGAGACCAGGACAACTGTCCTCTCACCTACCAACGTACCAATAATCAATACAACCATCAATACACACAAAAATCTGTGCTAACCCTTTTGATTAACGGTTAATCAAATTACATTGATTAAATCACTTGTATTAATCATTGTTGTTGGGTGTTAGACCTTAAGTCACGGAGTGGTCCCATCACAATTAATAACCTGAAACTTGGACATACAATGTATAACATTTAAGATTATGTGCAGGAAAAAAATGATCCATAAGCAGTACCAATGATCTTACGGATAAAACTATTGAGTCGAGGAATTGCTCAGAAAATTATGGAAATTCCGGTCATATTTAGAGAAAATATGGCAAGGATTTTTGTAAACCCAAGTTATAATTGTTAAACTTCAAAATTTTAGGTGTCTTAAATGTTTTTTATGGCGCTGAATCCATTTCCACCATCAAAAACACGATTCAAACACCGCGTCTACAAATTTTTTTGAAATTTTTTTACCCAAATTCCGGCCACTTTAGGTGGCCTAGGTATAGGACTCCTGATAAAAAAACATAATATGACATCTTATTAGTAAAACAAATTATATTATACTATGAAATTGTTTTAATTTCATATAAATTCCTTAATGTAAGTGGGTTCAGTAGTGACACATAACACCCAATTGGCATGCAACATCAAATAACCGTAGCGTCGTTTGTATCTTCAACTCAAAGATACGGGACATTCACTAAATTACTTGTACAGAGATGCCAACCTTATCCAATGATAGATTATTTTCCTGGGAAATTTTGCTTCAGAGATGCCAACCTTATCCAATGATAGATTATTTTCCTGGGAAATTTTGCTTTACGATACGGAAAGTCGAATGCTCGTTCATCGAGCGACAATATTTATAAATGATAGCAGACCACAACGTGCATGTGGTCGGTGAATGGCACCACAAATATCAGAATATTCATCATAAAAAATAATGATAATGGGCATGTCACTCCACGGAAATAAGAGATGCTATTGAGCTGTCCATTTTACTCCCAATCAATATTGGTAAAGAAAACTGGAGGACCCAACTACATACTACACGCAATTATACAGAAGTCAGGTCATAATCAATCACTGATTCACATAAAGGAAAAGCCATGGCTACTGATTTATTGTTCCCTCTGGAGAGCGGCGATAATATGGTTGTTCCGTCCGGATAGTGCGATAAACAAAGACAGATCCACTGCACGATTTGTGTGTGGGGTGGTGTTTTTTCATAAGGAGAATGGTGGATGATAAGCATGTGGTCTCTCATAACACAATGATACATAAAAAATAATTTGATTAAATGTGGTGGAGAACAAAAGATATTTTGCAAATTTACTCGATTTCCTTGTCCCAGGATTGAAAGATAATAATTTAGTGGATATGAGTCTGATATGTTATTTTCCGCATGCTATTGAGACCAAAAGACACACATAATAAAAAAAATATCTATAACGCAATTGGCATGCAACATCAAATAACCGTATCGTCGCATTTACCTTCAACTCAAAGATACGGGACATTCCAATGATAGATTATTTTGCGGGAAATTTTCCTTTACAATACCGAAAGTCGAATGCTCGTTCATTGAGCGACAATATCTATAAAAGATAGCAGACCACAACGTGCATCTGGTCGGTGATTGGCACCACAAATATCTGTATATTCATTATAAAGAATAATGATAATGGGCATGTCACGCCACGGAAATAATGGATGCTATTGAGCTGTTCATTTTACTCCCAATCAATTTCGGCAAAGAAAACTGGAGGACGAAACTACATACTTCCCGCAAATATACAGAATTCGGGTCATAATCAATCACTGATTGACATAAAGGAAAAGCCATGGCTATTGATTTCTGGGTTGTTCTCTCTGGAGACTGGCGATAATAAGGTTGTTCCGTCTGGACAGTGCGATAAACAAAGACACAGCCATTGCATGATTCGTGTGTGATGTGGTGTTTTTTCCTAAGGAGAATGGTGGATGATAACCATGTGGAAAGAAAATAAGTTAGTGGATAGGAGTCTGTTAGGTCATTTTCCACATGTTATTCAGGCGAAAGGACACATATTACCTAAAAATTTTCAGGAGTGAGTTTAGGAAATATATTTATTTTCAAATTATTTCATGGATCAGAAGTTTACTTTTGAAAAAAAATCAATTTATATGTTTCGTTGTTTTAGTAATGGCGAGGTGACTTATATAACAGAATCGTATTTTGGGCTCAGATATGGTACAGCCACAACAGTCATATCATCCACCTTACATTTTATTTCCCATAAAATGTCAAAATGTGAATCACTCACAGAATATTATTGGAATTCTGTAAACGAAAATACCAATCAAACATTCCAGAGAAATTAACAATCACACAAGTTTGCTCGACCAAATTCTACACAGATTATGTTGGTTCTACACAGATTATGTTGAGTCCATTACATAAGGAACAGTGAATGATAATTATGTGATTATGGTTGGAAAGGTTGATAAATTTAATCACAAATTACGTACCAAACATATCAGTTCAGCTTTTCTCTTGATAACATAAAAACTCGATTCTTACAATGAATGCTGGAAAGAGTAGTTAACTTTTTCCAACCAGCGACTCACCTAAAATATATTGTTGGCATGCAACCACATACTATAAGTTTGACTATGAACTAACTTGACTTGACTCAATGCTCAGTTAAATGACTCTTTAATTTTAGTGGAGTAATTAGCTTATTTTAATAGTGTCCCTTAATTACGAATGCTAAACTAAGACTCACTCCTAACAACTCAAACATGTCTAGTCTATGTCTGAGCTAGGTTTTCAACACCAAGTTTCTTCTATGAAACTCAAATACATCTTTTGCTAATGACTTAGTATATAGATGAGCGAGTTGATCACTAGATTTACAGGGCTTCAAGTGAACTTCTCCATAGCTTACAAGTTCTCTAATAAATTGATATCTAGTATCAATATGCTTTCTCTTTTCATGAAAAACACTATTCTTGAATAGTACAATCACTGAGGTGTTGTCACAATATATTGTTGTTGATCCTATTTGTTTCTACTTTAGTCCATGAGATACTCTTCTTAACCAGAATGCTTGACAAGTATTTGGGAATTCTTTTTCTTGCACTCTTCTTAACCAGAATGCTTGACAAGTATTTGGGAATTCTTTTTCTTGCACTCCAATGTGTGTCTTTTGGAGTCTCCGTAAATGTGAAATCAAACTCACTCCTTGCATGATATCCAGTGTTGACACTGTGAGATACATGAGGCTGCCAATAATTTTTTTTGAATAGAGTTGGATTGACATCTGATCCTTCATCATCCTCCCTTATCTTTGTACATGTTGAAACTGGTGTAGGAACAAGTTTGCAATTCTCCAAAATTTTGAATAGAGCTGGATTGACATCTGATCCTTCATCATCCTTGCTTAACTTTTACATGTTGCAACTGGTGTAGGGACAAGTTTGCGATCCTCCATCCTGAATCTTTTCGGCAAATCTCTAGCATATTTATTTTAGCAAATAAAAATTCCTTTTTCA
>APFE031449445.1:117909-132295 GCA_000404065.3 Pinus taeda | reverse complement strand
AACAGAGGTGGAGATACTTGTGACAAGTATATGCTGTGTAATGTTACATGACTCAATCATTAATATACAGATAGTTGGGGTTTTTAGCGAGATGCTTTCCCCGGGATACATACTGTGTTAATGTGTGAATGCTCTTGATGTTTTATTGTTATTGATGCTGCTATATTGATGATCAACGTAGAGGAGCTTATGTATTGTGTATGTTTTCCGCAATAGTAAATGATCAGGATAATCTCTGTTGAATATGTGTTAAATTATTCAAAATTTCTACAATCCTCAGAAGCCTTTTTATTAATGAAGCCTTTATTTTCTTCATTTTCCATTATTTTCCTTCAATTTCCTCCTCACATGCAACCTGTGACCTTTCACCTCTCTTTTCTCTTAATTTCCATTATTTTCATAAATAAATGTGTCAAAATACCTTTTTGCCTCTTTAATGCCTTAGCCATTTTCTTTGCCAATTTCCTTAGCCATAAAAAACCAAATGAACACCCCCACTAAGATGTCCCACCCAACATTCAGCTTGGAATATGTGTCCCATCAACTGTGGTATTTATTTATTTTTACATGGAATTTTCACCAGTGCTATTATAGAACCCTATTTCTTGCAAGAACAACCATACATACTTCCCATGGAGCTTTATAACATAGCTCATTGTAGTATTTACAATGACTATTGTTGAAACGTGACAAACATACCATTTACTGGAGCTTTATAATACAACTCATTACAGTATTTACAATCCACATATGCACATTTGCTAAACCAACAAATAAAGTATACAATGCCCATATCAATCAATAAGGGAATCCAGAGGCTCACACCTCCACCCTCAAAGTACTACCAGGATTCACCTCCTTCCTAGAAAGTCCAGAATCTACTACCATAGTCAAAATTGCATCCAATGTCTAGCGTTGCAATCTTGCGCCACTTGTCCTCTCAGTGAACAATTACCGACTCATTGTTCTAGGTCGCACTCCCAATGTGCATCTGATCCCATCTGGCAATGCTCATGACCAGAAAAATCCATCCCCGAAATTCTCTTCTCTACTACACAGTCCCTCAGGAAATCTGCTCAACTGTTCCATGCAGTCACTCACCTTCCAAGTTCCGCTGGCACCCCCATCCCCGATAGTTCATCCCTAGGCAAGGTGTCCTCACATCAGAAGATACCAAAACCAAGGCATATACCTAACTCAGAACCGCCATACCAGTCATAGCATTCTCCTGGAAGTCAATGGACACCATTGGGTACCAGTGTCCCACAATGGCCCTGTTCCTGTAGTACTTTACCAACATACTGTTGCATATTTCAATTCTTTTCATTTTTTATGCTGATTCTTGCAGTTGATTTTAACCACCCAAATAGGCATTTTTGTGCTTCCTGTACCAAGCACATAACTTCCATTAGATTCAAAATAAATTGAAATAACTTCCAATTTTACCTCATTGGTAGCTCATCAATAAGGTACACTTGCAATCTTGTTTACTTCCTGTTGTGACAATTCAAACTAGCATCATGTATAAAAACATCACATCAAGTTAGCTCAAAACATAACCTTCATAGGTCAAAATCATAAATCACATGTAACCATCATAAACCAGAATTGTAGATCACATGTAATCATCATAGACTAGAATCATAAATCATGTGCATAGTAAACTGAAATACAATATCGATACTTATCTTTCATCAATCCTTAGTTTTTACGTTGTTCTTTTGTACACACACTGGATCGATTGCCACACCTAGCACACACCTAGTTCCTTCTCCTCCAACAAGTGCACATACGCATAGTGTGCATCACACACATACAACCACACATGCCATACAACACCATACAATGCGTGCACCTATACCTGACATACTACACAAACACCTACACCCAGTGTACGTACGTATACGTGCACAATATACATCAGAATACATTCATCCGCACACAATGTGCGACACCACAAAATGCATACATGTACACATGCTATATAAAACAACTCATACACCTACACCCACTATACAACACAACACAATACATACGCCTACATTCAGTGTACAACATAATGCATGCACCTACACCTAATGTACAACATAACACAAATACGTGTCTAGAGTGAAACACCATGAATGCATGTCACAATACCATGACTACACAATGCACATACATAGTATTGCATGCTTGCAACACAGAATGTACCACATGCACTCAATCCCACACGTACACCAGTACCACATGTACCAAGCACCACTTGCAAAACGTGTGTGTGGAATTACATGTACACTACACCACCTGCACAACATGTACACAACGTCATATGTACATTGCACCATTATACAATGTGTACACAATACCACATGTACACAGTACGACACGCACGACATGTACGCAACACAACATGTACACAGCACCACATGCAAGAGATGTGCACAGCACCACCTGCACACAGCGCCACTTGTACAACATGTACACATCACCACATGCACGCAGCACCACTTGTACAATCATGCACACCACACCATATGTACATATCACTACATGTACAGCATGCATGCAACACCACTTGTACATAGCACTACATTTCCAACATGTACATAGCATCATCTATACACAGCACTGCATATCCAACATTTGCACAGCACCATATCCACACAAAATCGCATATCCATCATGCACACAATACCGCATATCCAACATGTACATAGCACCATCTATACCCAGCATTGAATATGCAACATTCATACAACATTGTCTGTACCATCATGTACATAACATTTCATAAGCAACATGTACACACGTTATGTATACACAACACTGCATGCACACAACATCATAGATGCAACATGTACAACATATACAACATCCACACATCCAAAACCACACTGTCCTTACCAAGAAACCTTGCTTCCAATGTCTTATCCATGCTTATTCTAGCATGTTGCAGGCCACACTACTTTCATTTCACTGATGTATCCCTCGGTTTAGCCTGTCCATAACATAGACATAATATAATCACATAACATCGACTCATAACCATATGAAATTGACCTCGTTTATTTGTCAAGACTACACTTCCCGCTTGATTCCTCATAAACTAGGAACCTCTTCATGCCATTCACCTGCATAAGCAATCGTTTCACCACAAGAATGATCCTTGACAACCCTGTCAAACAGCAACATAGATACATACATACATATATAATCATTAGCATAAAACAATCATCATCCTGTCAGACAACGACATACATACACACATACATGTATACATATATAAACATCAACATCATCATGATCATAACATGATTACCAGATAACACAAGGTCTAGGTTAAGAGAACTTCCTTATTCATGCACAACATGCACAACATTGAGAACAATCATTCCCAACATAGTCAAGGTTTTTAACACCTCATATCCATTTACTTTACCTTTTCTTGGTTACCTTTACCATGATTGTTTTGTCATCATCCATTTACCACAATGGACCCAACCAATCCAACCAACTGTCATTGTCTTACCTTTTGATGCGCTTAGTCATGCATAGAGCTTTACCTGAGTCTTACATTACATGTTGGGTACCACACAACTTTCCCCGGGCTCCATTAACTTTCCTCTTTCCCAAACGATTCCCAAGGCTCAAAACATAATAGGAAATACCAAGAAGAAAAGCACGAAGACCAATAACAACATGAACCACAATAAAGTGGCATAGTTGTGCATCAGGCACACGTAAAATCACAAACAATCGTAAAATACCAAAATCACAAGACTAACCACAGACACCATGACTCAATCCCCATGGTTCCCAAGGAAAGCTCAACCTGAGCCTTCTTCAAAATTTCATGGCAGCTTCTCTTTTCCATGCAGTCCCTTGCATCATATTTCCATAAACACATAATTTTCAGTGTATAAATAAACATTAAAATACATCAGTTGCCTTATCTTGTTGTGCCAAGCACGTTTCTTTCAATTGAACACCTTGTTGGGTCGCCCAAATACCATCGTTTTACCAACCTTTAACTTCACTTTCACTTTACTTTTAAACCATATTTCTCTTTCCCATATCCTTACATTAAATTATTTTCATGATTACATCGGTTTAGACTTATTATTTTCCAATGCATATGTTTTAGTGTTTTTGAGTGAATTTATGATTAAATTTTGGAAAAATAACATATTTTCATTTATATATGGAAGTGGGATGAGTTGCATGAGGTTTGTAGGTGTATTTGAAGACTTCAACAAAGTCATATTTGACCACCAAGCCTCAAATTCGAATTTTTTCTTCAACCCCTTGAATATTTGATGAAGATTTGGGAGATTCCTACAAGCATACTTTATGGAGAATAATCATGGAACTTTTGATCAGATTTCTTATCAAAGATATTAGATATTTGTGAGAGGATTTGTAAAGATGCTACTTGCTAAGTGTTAGCACATGGTTGTAACCACATGAGAGATTTTTGGATCTCAAATCTTTGTTAGTTATCTCAATTTTATGTTTAAATAAGAGTGCCTCTTCCATTCCAAGAGGAGGACACTTGGATCATGTATCCAACTTATGATGGAGCATAATAAAGCTTCATTTTACATAAATTTCCATTCTATAGTTTTAGATGTAAATTTCTCTAATCATTTAGATTTTGGAATTAATCTCATTTTAGTGATTAAGTTTGGATAAAGAAGGACAACCTAGGCTTCCAAATTGGAGCCTCTTCTTTATGGAATTGGACTGAAATATTTTTCTATGCATTCATCTCCTCTTGCATTCTTAAATCAATTTCTTTCTTAAATCAGTTGTTATGCTTTATGGTGTGTTTGGTTTTAGTTGAAAAAGAAATCAAAGGAAGGACAACCAGGATCTTTAGAATTAGAGCCTCTTCTGTGTTGATTCTGATTCAGTTAAAACCATTATTTGCTTATTCATTCTTGTAGATCGAGTTTTCATGGATTTATGGATTTATGGAATAGTTTGTCACTTTAATATTAGGAGAATTGAGCTCACTCCAAATGGATCAATGAAGCATTTTATTTCATTATAAATAGTTGTGAATATTGGTTAGATTTATATGTTGGTTATAATCTTGATTTTTGATAGGTCCTTTGAAACATTACGAAAAGACCTCCTGTAAGGGAAATTAGTGTTTTATGCCTTACAACAACTAAGTTTGTTTAGCTTAGAGTCAGTTGCCTACTCCTACTTATATTTTTTTTGCATCACCGCAAGCTTACGAGTATCCCTAGTTGATAATTTAATGAAAGCAATTTAAGCAATTGAATTGCCCGACACACCTCCACACCATCTCTCAAGGGACTTCAATCCTTTGACATATCCACCTGTAACTAAAGACTAGATAATATACCTGTCAAGTACATTTTCATGAATCTAGCACATATCCACATAATTTCACACAAAATCAAGGTTAATATACTCCATGTATGCAAAGCACTCATTCATTTGGAATTAGGGTTTCCAAACATAGCCAAAGAAAATCTTACCTAATTCCTTTCTTTTACCTTTACCCTACTACAACTAAGTCTTACTATATACTGTCACGTCACCCAACTGTTAGTTATATAAAAACATCAATTATTACCTCATCATGCTAATACCAAGCATTTTTCATGCAACTTCTCACACGTGTCAACCATATTTTCCAAATATCAAGACAATCATATCTATCAATTTTGAAATCAACTTTTACAAACAGTCATTTCATAATCCATAGTCAACTCATAGTCATTAGACATAATGCTAAAACTATCACCTACTACACTCAAGTACATATCAACTGTCTCAACATGTATGTGTTATTAAAACCATCTTAAAGAAAGATCATTGGAACACATACTCATATTATGAAATTCATCAAACATTCAACCAACTTGCAACATACCACGTTAAATAAATCAACTAGGAACCAAACACTCAAACACCAAATAGACATCATAATCAAACAACCAAGCACAAAATATACAACATAAGAAAACTCATACCTTGGTGTCTATCAGGGAAGGCTATCTTGTCTACACAACAAAGCTAGGTTAGCACGATACACTTCACAACATATCAACTCAAACATAAATCATGATATCCATGATAGTAATCTAACTAACATGTTCATGTCATAATCTCATAATCATTTGTCATTCATGCATAAAAATCACATATGTATGATCAATCTAGATTAGTACGACACCATATCACAAATATATCGGCTCATATCTAAGTATTGCAACCATAACCATCTACATAGGTCAAACCAGGTTAACACAATACATATAACATCAAGATTTTCAATGCAGTGAACATAACCATCGTGCATATGACCAATCCAAATTATAACGTCAAGATCTCAATGAAATAACCCTAATCATCAAGTTAATAGCATATAACAACAATAAGCTATATAGCATGCTCATCAACAACATATAACCTAATCATCAAGTTGTCTAACATAAAACAACAATAGCAATGCATACAACCACAAGTTACCATCATTCTTGACTATCTAACACATGTGCATGTGATTATACTAATCCACTATCATCTATCATGTATGTAACGATAAAATCAAAATACATGTGCATAAACCTAATGTATATAAACCTAATGCATATAACAATCCTTAACTTACATACATGTAGGAAGATCTTCTCTTACCCCAAAGTCTAATCTTGCAACCTCCTTATGGTGATTTTCATCTCCTACTCTATCTCAGCCAACACATTAGCATCATAACAACCGATAGCACCATGATGATCTAAATTCCATACAATGACTTCTCAACGCATGTCTGATCTACTATTCATGCATAACTATAACCAAGACCATACATGCATAACGACTGCATATAGACATATAGCACATGAGTACCAAACCATATACACAACATTCTAGCTAGATTTCAGTCATCAATGCATGACCATATCAACTATGCAAACCATGACCTCATGTATGACAACAACCATTACTCCATTGTACACATTGCTACATGAAATCGACAATATGCATAAGAAATGCCTAGCTAACTACAAATATGCATAAACGTGTGTAGTTGAGCATAATCGACTAGTTCTTTGTTGTAGCTTTAACCCAGAAATATTATAAATCTGATAAGAAAATATAAGATAGTGCAAATAAACCCAAGAATAAGATAGAAATGATGCAAAGTGCTCTGATACCACTTGTTGTAGCTCTAATACCACTTGTTGTAGATCTAACCGGAAATATTATGATAATAGAAATAACCCAAGAATAACAAGATAGAAATAGATGGAAATGATTCTTTATTATCAAACCCTTATGGTAGGGCAACACCATACATTCACTCCTTAAGGAAGGAGAATACTCCACAAGCCATATGCTTGTTCATACAAGACTATTTATCTTCATATCCCTCCATGTGGAGTCTCTAGCCTCTATATAGGCCTCATACATACAATACCATGCATCATTACCATGGTTTACTCATACCATCAACTAATACCATGGGCCCATTACATTATTATTAACTACTTGTGGTCCCTTACATGACATGGGTTAACCACCTTATTTGTTACTATGGCCCATCCCATTATTATATTATTACCTTGGGTACCTCCCTCGGTACCCCATATTACCCCCCCTAGGTACATAACATTCTTCCAATCAACCTAGAAGAATGATACATGTAGTCAAAATACTCAAGGATGTAACCTAACATACAAGTATGTAATTAGGCAACATAAAATCAATATTTAAGTGACATATAATCCATATGCAATCAATCATGTACTTATGAAAAATATGTTCCGAAGGATCAACATCAAATTCTCCATGATAACCATACTACAACCCTAATCCAACATCAAGCAAATGCAACAAGTATATAAGTGTAAAAGAGACACATGCAATTGACATGCATGCATGACCAATACATTCAACTCATCCTGTCTGAGAGTTGAACCATGCTTTGATACAACTCTGTAACACCCTCCTCCCACATCCACCCAAGTAACCATGCCAACTCGGGTAAAAGTGAGAAGAGAGACTATGATGATCAGATTCGACCTCCTATGTGACCTTAAGGAAGTAGAAATGATGGAACATCAAACACAGTCATCCAACATCATCAACAAAACCCTCAAGAGATAAGTTAGCCACTCAGACACCTTGTCCCTTGGTCCCACTGTTGTTCTGGACCTCTGAGGCCATAGTCGCTCTCATGCTATGGGCAAGGGAGCAGCTAGAGACATAAATTCATTCTCATGTGTCTGTCTGCCTGCGACTGTGGACTAAACTTTCTAGTTCTATGCCAACAACCCCAGGATTTCAGCCACTTTTTTAGGCCCAGAGCCTAGGCCACTTCCCAGAATGGAATGAAAGCTGAGAATCAAGTGAAGTATAGTGAAACAATGATGCAAAAGAAATAAGTTGATCAAGACCTTAACCAAACCCGTACTAGCCATGATAGGCAAATTTTCATGAAACATATTATCAACATGTAGCCTGCAGGTGTAAACAATATAATTAAGTGTATGGATCTCATACTTATCTGAGAATCTCTATGAACCATTGTTCCCTCATGCCATTTTCTTCCTTATCACTTATTAGGTCATAGATACCATATCCATTCAAATAAAAGTAAAAACATGCTGAGAGACATACATAGTTGTTGTTATAAAATGTGCATATAACTAGCATAATAGGAATAGAAATACAATAAACATATCAACCATCAAAATCCATATATACACCAGTACCTTTACACATGAAAATTAAGGTAATGAATGTCTCATTAATCAATACAATGAACCAACCGAAGATGGGATTACCACGTTCCACCTGACAATAGAATGGCTAAGCCAAATCTCTCTTCAACCATTCACCCCCGTGCCATATTCCAAGCATGAATGTGGGACTCAAACCAAAAGAACTCAACTAGGGCATATTGAGGCTAAGCCACCTCGCCCTCATCAATAGAAACCAAGATTTACCATAATCCATCACAGATCACTAGGCCAACACAATGAACACATCATAACAAGCTTTACCATGATCCACCCAATCACTAGGCCAAGCAAGCATGGACGCCACCGGAATTCTCCACCTACACTGTGAGGAATTTCCCTGTCTCCTAGTCTCTCAGGCTTTACCACAATCCAAACCCATATCACTAGGCCCTAAACTGAGACCCCAGTCTCTCAAGATTTACCGCAATCCACACCAGATCACTAGGCACTTAATCGAGACCCACTCTCTAAGGTTTGTCGCATATCCCAACTTGGGATTACTATGCCCAACAGAGAGAAAAACACCTCTAGGCTTTATCATATATCCTGCCATTCACCAGTAAGGATTCCTAGGCCATCCGAGGAAACACAAAATCTGGCTTTACCGCAACCCACAGTTGGGTCAAGGGGTTGCTAGGCCATGTGTTCTATCATTTCAAATATCCACCTCACTCAACTTCAAATCCATCTGGCAATCTAGCTGAACCAAAACATGAGAACCCCATCACACCATGGCTATCCATAAATGGTAAGGCTAGGCTAGAAACATTGTTACACCTAGAAAAACCCATGCCATGACAGAAAAGAACCACATGCAACACAATGCATGAAAACTATAGCAAGGAAAATACGCATGCAAGCCAATACCTGCAGTGAAGCATGTTGTAGTTGCTTGATCTTATCTTTCTTGGTTGATCTTTGCTTCCTCTTGCCTTCTTTGTCTTTCTTGATCCCATGCCTAACCATGGAAAAATATTGAGTCAAGATCTTACACTGAATAAGAGCTTAACACTGAAAAGAAGAAGCTTTCCAACTGATCCTCAAAAGCCTTTTTATTAATGAGGCCTCTATTTTCTTCATTTTCCATTATTTTCCTTCAATTTCCTCCTCACATGCAACCTGTGACCTTTCACCTCCCTTTTCTCCTAATTTCCATTATTTTCATAAATAAATGTGACAAAATACATTTTTTCCTCTTTGATACCTTAGCCATTTCCTTTGCCAATTTCCTTAGACATAAACAACCAAATGAACAACCCCACTAGGATGTTTCACCCAACATTTAGCTTCGAATACGTGTCCCATCAACTATGGTATTTATTTATTTTTACATGGAAGTTTCACCAAGGTTGTTATAACAACCAAGAGAGTGAAGTCAATTTCGCAAACTTTTGACATCTTGGACAACCACATTGGCTAGAAATTTTTGTAAAAAATTTAGTAGTATTTTCTAGCCATAGTAATAATAGATATTATAGGTTTTTGGAAAAATGTGGGGTAGATTTCAAATACAACTTTGCTAATTTATTTTGACTACATGCCTTCATCTCTCACATTTTTCATGCATTAATTTTCAATTGAAAAATACCTTTTGGGGTTTGATTTTTTCTTAGGACGGCATGCTTTTGAAATTTTGTAATATATTGGAGAAATTTTAAGCCTCCTCCAAATTTTTGTGAAATTGCATGTATTTTTTTCAGTTGGAAATCATATCTTGGGTGTAGGTAATTGTTTGGAGCAGCAAGATATTAAGTGTAGAGTTTATAACAAAGGTTTATAATAGAGGTTTCAACCATACAATTGTATGCAAAAAATTAATTCCATATCTAAAATTCCATTTTCTACACCATTATTGTGCCTAGTTGAAAACATTTTCTTGTTGGAGCAACCCACATTCTTTTTCTTGAGGGTGTTAATGATGTTTTTCTTGCATATTTGTATTTTAAGACACCAATATTCGATCATTTGGAGGTTGATTATGGGTTTCCATGTGCATTTTAAAAATTTTATTTCAACCCTCTTCAACATATTTCAACATTGGATAGAGTCAACATGTCCTAGAACAAGGTACTCTTGTTTAGATTTTTGAATTTTCTACCGTACTTGTTGATCTGAATGGGAAAATTAGTTTTTTTGTGCTAAATTCCTCTTCAGAATATGTAAAAGTGCTTAAGGATTCATGAAGTTAATTGTAAGTTTTATCATGATTTTTTGAGTTTTTTTTTATGTAAATTTCATGTACAAATTAACATAAATAAAAGAATGAACAACAACATACAACAGACAAGAACATCACCAAAACAATATCACAACAGCACATGATGAAGGAGTTCACCCCTCCTGGGCTACGTCTCCTTGGTTCAGCTTCCAATGGCTTGGCCCTCTCTATTGTGCTCAAAAGTGTGAATACCTTAGTTTACAATGCTCAAACAGCTCTGAAACCTACTCCAATGGCTCCAAAATGCCCAAAAATGCATGTCTAGCCTCTTTTTGCTCTTGAATTGGTCAAAAAATGAAGAAGTTATGGCTTCCCCTAGCTCTTGCATTATTCACTCTACAATTTGCCCAAAATCCGACACCATCGTACAAATTCACCTCTAATTCCGCTAACTGAGGCTCAAATTCGCCAAATTATGGGTGAATTTGTCAGATGGATTAAATGCCCAATGTGGCCTATTTTCCGAAAATCATACCATACGGCGGGCCACATGCCATGGGCTAATGACAACGGCCCACCCCCACCAACCGGTCTGATCTGAACTTAAACAGGAATGCAACAAATTACAGAGATAACCATATACACAAAGTTGCAGCAGAAATAATACTTCATTTCATTAATGGAAAATACTGAAATATGCTTACAACCAGAAATGGAAATCAACCAGCTAGGGCGATGGTAGCTTATCTCTGAGAAGAGATGTGTGGCTACATGCCTCTGAACTGTTCTAAAATTGTGTTACAATGAGGCTCGAATGCCTATTTATTGTTGAGAAATAGTGGAAAACCCTTCACATTCCAAAACCTAACCCTAGAAGATGAAACGCCAAATTGTGGGCCCCATTTTGGGTAAATTGGACATCATTCCCCGTCGGTAACCTTGGCATACGATCTCTGTTTGATGCGTATGATACTCGTTAGAAAGATCTATCCGAGAACTACCACTTGGGAAAGGGCAACATCAGTCCATGGACCCATGTTGACAAGAGATTGCCCAAAAAACGTCGTTTAGGGCCTCAAAACAGCTCCAGAAGTTCCAGGACCTCAAAAACTGCTAAAATAGTAAATTGTGCTACAATTACGGAAACTGAAAAACTGAAAGAGATAGTTGCGGGGGTCCAAATGGGATAGGTGGGTGGCCACCAACATCCACCTGGATCATTCCTCCCCCCTTACGAATCAATGATCCCCATTGCGTTGAGTTCCTCCATCTGCTGAACTTGTCCTGCAATCTTCGATGTGTCTGGTAATGGTGGGAAGCATGGTCGACGACAGTCCACATTGAACACTTGGTGCAGGCGAAGGAATGGAGGAATGATGTGCTCCAAAACATTATTCCCCATAGCCTTGGTCCTGCTGTAAGGACCTTGTCGGAGTTTTCTAAGCTTTTGATGGGTTCTAGTAAGGCGTTCTTTCTGTCGATGTAACCAGACTTTGTTGCCCACCTGAAACTTGTGTGGTACCCCTATGGGTGAGGAGAAGTTGTTCCTGTGTTCTGTCATGACCGTATCCCTTTGCTGCTGCTATTGTGTGGAGGAACCCTTTGCGGGGGTCATGGATGTGGTGACAATCTTCCCCTTACTTTGGGAGTGAACCAGACAGATGAATTTACTGGTCTGGGAGATGAGCTTGCTGCCTTTCTTAGTAGTGATCAAAGATGTGGCGGTAGGTGGGGCTACCTCCAATATCCTGTATAATGAATTATTCAAAGAAATAATGATAGCACGAGGCCTTGACTCATACACAGCATGTTGCCTCCACAAGTATGGCTGGCCTAATAGTACATCACAAACATCCAGAGGTGTAACATCACACAATACCTCATCTGTGAAAGGCTTGATGCTGTAAGGAGGGTGGCACTGTTGGTGAACTTTGAGATCTCTTCCTTCATGAAGCCACCTAATACTGTATGGTTGCGGGTGTGGTGTAGTTTGTAGGCCCAACCGCTTCATGACCTCTACTGAAACGAGGTTCTTTTGGCTGCCACTGTCGACAATGAATTGCAGCGGCGAACCCTTCACCCACATCTGTGAGTGGAAAAGATGTTCCCCCTCCTCTAGATCTTCGGGCTCATTTTTCCGGATTTTGGCAGTGGCAACAGTGGCACTAGGATCCGCATCAATGATTTGCTTCCCTTTTCCATTCCCCTTGTCGGGTTCTGGCTCAGGGTAAGAACATGCATTTGATTCGAATGCCTTCAACTCGGCCACCAGCGACTGCTTGGTCCGACACTCACTTGTGTTATGAGTGGGACTCTTATGGAACTCACACCACTTTATGTGTCCTTCTTTAGCTTCATGGTGTTTTTCTTTTCTTGCGGCTTCGACGGGTTGTCTTGGGTCACCCCGCCTTGGCTTTGTCGTTTGGGCTTCGGATTTGTAGATCCAAAGTCTCGCTTCTTCTGTTTGAACTTTTGCTCGATTTTGACAGTGTATCAGTATGCTGTGCCGAGTGAGGAGATGTTCAAGAACTCCATCTCTTACTGGATGTATTTGTGTAGGCAGCCGCGTTATTTGAGTACCAGATGCAACTCAAAATCTTTGATACCCAACTGTGTGCGAAGGGTGTGAAAAATGTTTGTGAACGCAAGCACATATTGGTCCCGTCCTTGCCGCAGCGTGGTCCATTTGATGTATTTGTCCTCATAGCTTTTGACAGGGTAGTATTGCTCCTTGATGGCATCTTGGAATGAATCCCAAGTGGGTGCGGCTGAAAATAGTGAGCCTCTAATTTCATCCTTCTACTCGCAGTAGGTTTCCCACCTGTCCTTGACATGGGGGGCTGCTTTGAGAAGAGTGAAAACAATCTTTTCCCTACTTGAAAATTCATAAACAGAAAAATATCCTTCTAGCAGATTTAACCATTTATCTACGGCAACTACGTCTATCTGACCCTCGAATATGGGGATTTCAAAATTAGCTTGTACCTTAAAGGGCGTGGCATTTCCAGAGTTGCTGCTGGAAGCTAATGCATCACTTTTGGGTAGCCGCTGAAGGATCTGCGCAAAGTTGTCCATCATCGTGTTCCATTGTCGCTCGAGGGCTTCTTCGAGCAAGATTTTGATAGGATCTCCTACCCCCTTGTCTTTTTTCTCATCCGCCATGGGAGGCCGTTGGGATTTGCGAGGCTAGTCTTGCAAAGGTTCGACCAGTTCAAGCCCTAACTCCTTATATCCCGACCTCATTGGGGACATGCAAAGAAAAACAGAGAAAAAGCAGACCGCTCTGATACCACTGATCCGGACTTCAATAGGAACGCAACAAATTACAGAGATAACCATATACACAAAGTTGCAGCGGAAATAATACTTCATTTCATTAATGGAAAATACTGAAATATGCTTACAACCAGAAATGGAAATAAACCAACTAGGGCGATGGTAGCTTATCTCTGAGAAGAGA